>JAQPPZ010013769.1:0-73715 GCA_028583015.1 Wollemia nobilis
GGAGAGTTTACCTCAAATGAATTTATATATTTCTATGAAAAACATGGAATCAAGAGAGAATACTTAGTTGCAAAAACTCCTCAACAAAATGGAGTAGTTGAGAGGAAGAATAGGACTATTGAGAATATGGCTAGAGCTATGTTAAATGAATCCAAGATTTCATATGGATTTTGGAGGGATGCAATCGACACAACAATTTATATCATCAATAGAGCTCAAATAAGAGTAAACCATCACAAGACTCCATATGATATTTGGAAGGGAAGACCAGCCACTATGAAACACTTCAAAGTTTTTGGAAGCAAGTGTTACATAAGACGGGAAGAGCAAAACTTGGGCAAGTTTGACCCAAGATGTGATGAGGGTATTTTTATTGGTTATTCTACTAAGAGCAAAGCCTATAGATGCTACAATAAAAGGACACACACTATTGTAGAAAGTATAATTATTACAATTGATGAGAATATAGGATTAAGAGAACCAATTCAAGAAATAGTGTATCAGGAAGATGGAAGTTGTCAAGAGGAATAAAGTAGTGTGCAAAGGTTATGCACAGGTAGAGAGAATTGACTTTGATGAGATATTTTCTCCAGTTGCATGACTTGAAGCTATCAAAATGTTCTTAGCCTTTTCAAGCTTCAAAAAATTCAAAGTATATTAGATGGATGTTAAATAAGCCTTTCTAAATGGTATTTTAGAAGAAGAAATTTACATTGAGCAGCCAAAAAGTTTCAACTTGACTGATAAATCAGACTATGTATACAAATTGAAGAAAGCACTTTATGGACTAAAGCAAGTTCCTAGAGCTTGGTATTCAAGATTGGATAAGTACCTATAAGAATAGGGTTTCAAGAAAGGGATAGTGGACAATAACTTATACTTCAAAAATGAAGAAAATGATCTAATCATTGTGGTTGTTTACGTGGATGACATCATTTTTGGGGGAAACAATGATAAGATGTGTCAAAAATTTACAAAGAGCATGCAGAATGAATTTGAGATGTCTATGCTTGGTGAGTTGTCTTTCTTTCTTGGACTTCAGATTTCACAATCAGATAAAGGAGTATTTCTTTCACAAACCAAGTATATAGAAGATATTCTAAAGAAATTTAAGGTAGAATATTGTAAGCCATTAAGTACTCCCATGGTTACAGGATGTAAGTTAAGTAAATATGATGAATCTCCAGAGGTAAATCAAAAATTATACAGATCTATGATTGAAAGCTTAATGTATGTCACAACTATAAGACCAGATATCATGCAGGCAGTGGGACTAGTGGTAAGATTTTTGACAACACCCAAGGAAACACATGTAGCAACAGTAAAAAGGATTATCTGGTATCTAAAAGGGACTATGGAATTTGGGCTCTGGTATTCCAAAAGTGATATTTTCACTCTCATAACTTCTATGGATGTAGATTGGGCTGGTAGCATTGATGACATAAAAATCACAAGTGGAGGATCATTCTTTCTTGGAGACTATTTGGTCTCTTGGATAAGAAACAAGCATCAATATCCTTATCTATAGTAGAGGCAGAGTATATTGCAGTAGTTGCCAATTGTACATAGGTATTATATATGAAGTGAAATCTAGAGGATTTCAAGATAAAACATGATCATCCTATTCCTATATTGTGTGATAATACAAGTGCTATAAATATCTCAAAGAATCTAGTGATGTACTCCAAGACAAAGCACATTCCAATTAAGTATTATTTTCTGAGAGAGTAGGTGATGGATAAACATGTCAAGTTGGAATATGTTACTACAAAGGAGCAGATTATAGATATTTTCACTAAGCCACTTCCAAAAGAGACTTTTGAGTACCTTTGAGAAAATTTGGGAGTAGTTCTACTCCCACCCCAGAATTAACCACCTTAAGAGGAGGTGGGTGAGGGGCTAAGCTAAGAGTCTCATTCTCAGCACCAAGCCCCAAAGGTGGCCCTTTGCAATTGATGATAAATTAGGAGATATTTGAGTTATGAGGAGAGCATTCAGTCAAGGGGAGCAGTTTCTTAGGGGGAGTAGAAAAGGTAAAGGTAAAAGAAATGGTAAAAGGTAAATGGGTTGCCATCAATGACAAAGGGGGAGATTGTTGTAAATATGAACAAGATTTGTTGTCATTGATGTCAAGAGTTAGTTTCAATGAGTAGTGCAAGAGGAAGGATGTCAAGAGTCAGTTTCAATAATCAAAGCAAGAGAAAGATTGCTTCTAGACCTAAGGGAAATAATATTATAATATCTCCTATTATAATATTCAAGGTGGTCAGATAAGGTCTACAAGAGAAATAAGAAGGCCTAAGAAAAATAATATTATAATAATTTATTATAATGTTAAAGGTCTAATGGTAAAACCTAAAGTAATTAAATTAATTTTAATAATTTTATTATTAATTAAATTATAATATAATATAATTAACCCTAAGGTTAGGGTTATAAGGGCAAAGATTAAATTTATAAGCATCGACGTCGATTATATTCTCCATCCACCGACATGCTAAATGATATGGCACAATGGTATAAATATCATGTGCCTTTGGTGAATTTAAACTTACCTTCATTTTGAATTAATTAAGAGCCTACGATTTTCATGATTTATGTGCAAGGAAGAAGAATTTTTTTGTGTTTTATTTGGCACCAACGAAGGAATAAGGCAAGAGAGGATCTAAGTGTCATAAGCAACCAAGGTGGTTAGGCTAGTGGCAAGCGACTATGACTTAAGGCTTTGGCAAGGCGGGAGGACCCGCGATCGAACCCCGATGACAATTTTTGACATGGATGATTTTTGCTTAGGTGTCCAGTGCTCAATCCAAAGTGCACAAGGCACTTTTGGAGTTCAATTTGAGCACCTAGATCATGTGGTAGCTGAGCCATGGCTAGGGAGCTAGTGGTAATGCAACGTGGGATCGAATCCCATTGAGGGTAAAAGGGTATTTAATTTTTTAAATTAAATTTGGTCCTAAGGTTTTTTTGGCATGAGGTTATTATGTTAGGAGGGAGACATAAGGTTTATGAAAATTAAATTTTATATTGTGATTTTGATGATTAGGAGTTGAATGGAGTAATAAGGCTTTAAAGGAGTTTATATTTATTTTAAAATAAAGTCTTATTATGTTTAAATATGTGAGAGGAATAATAAGGTGTAATTGATATTTAATGTTTTGTATGGTTAGAATATTTTTGAGGGAATAATTGAATGAAGTTTTGAGAAGGTTTTTGCTACCTAACCCTTGAGATTAGCAAAGAGAGTAATTGTGATTGAGACAAGTTTTGATGTCAAAAATTCAGCAAACAAAAGGTATGGGCATATCTTCCTTGTGAGTAAATATTGTTGGATGTTGTGAATGCTAAGTTGGAGTGAAAAGGATTTTTTGATAAGCAATGTTGAGTTTGGTTTTGAGATATCCAATTTTGATTGATGTGGGTTTTCTGGAATGAAATTTGATACTAGAAACTTTGTTTGATAAGCATTGTTGACTAAGATTTCATTGAGTGATTGATTAAGTGGAGTTGATTGAGCTTAGTTGATTGGAAGTATTGGAGTGATAGTTCAAGTTTTGTGAAACAAATTGTTCTATATTCTAAATTGATTTGAAAGAGGTTTTCTATGAAATATTGAGTTGAGTTTTATATGCAAGTTTTGAAATTGATTTGAGGTAAGTCTTGGTGAAGACTTGTGGATAGATTAGTGTAATATTTTGTGGAAGCTTACAATGCAGAATTGAGGTAAGTATTTTGAGAAGACTTAAGAGCAGAGTTGATTGATTGATTTTTTCAAACCTTGAGTTAAGGTTTGGGGCAGATCTAGCAGAGGTGATTTGTGATTGATTGAAGCTTTGTGTTAAGGCTTGAGGATAGATTTGAGGATAGAGTTTTATGTATATTTAAGGACAGGTTTGTACCAGACCAGAGATAAATATTGAGCAGAGTTGTGCTAGATCGAAGGACTATGTTTAGTGTAGATCAGAGATAGAGTTTGAGCAGTTTTGTGCTATACTGAAGGACTATGTTTAATGTAGATTTGAGATAGGGATTGAGTAGAGCTTTGGAGGTGACAAAGTAGAGGATAAGAGTCTTGATTGGATAGAGATACTTTAGCTAGGATAGAGAGGACAGAGGTATACAATGGAGAGATCCACAACCTAGTGATGCACCTTATCGGAGCCATAACTTGTGAACCATACGCCCGTTGGCCTTGAAATTTAACAAGTGGTTTTGTGTGTATGTTCTACATTAGGAAAATCTTAGATTAACCTAAATCTCCAAAAAAAGTGTTTTTAGGATCTAACTCCTCCATCTAGTGTCCCAAAATTAGCTTTTAGAATAGGTTCTCGGGTTTTTTGGATTTTTTTGGCTGTTAGAAGTTTATTATAATTTGTTATACCTTAATTTGAGACCTAATATTTTAAAGTAAGGTTTTTTATTGTAAGAGAGATGTGTGCACTGAATTTGGGTGCAATCCGACTCATTTCTATTTTTAGAAGTTTTTAGAAAGAAGATCTATTTTTAGCAGTTTTAGAAAAAGATGTTTTTAGGGTTTCTTTGGTTTTCGGTTGCTATATGATGGATTGTAATATTTTGTAGAAGGGGGTGAATTCAAGAATGATAATAATATAAATTTGTATTTTTCTTCCATTATTGCATTTGTGTTATATGATTGGAGTCAATTTTGTTGGTCTCTTGTAGCTGAGTGTACACCATTTGGTATCAAAGTGGGTGTGATATCGCTAGTGAAGGGAAAATGCCACCTAGAAGATATGCCCAGATGAATAGGCATATTGAGGATATGAATGCAAAAATAGCATGACTGACTGGTGTGATTGATCACATGGGAGAGAGACATCCCAGGGCATGTGCAGATTAAGGATCTGATGATGAAAACATACCTAAGGAACGTGGATCTGAGGTCCATGTAGAAGCAGAACCAGAGGGCCCAGAGGAAGAAGGGCATGATTTTGAAAATTGATTGATATGAGCTCTAGAGGGGCTTCAGGGGAATCGATATGGGATCAAGATTGAGGTTCTCGATTATGCTGGTGGGTTGAAACGAGAGGAGTTGATCGATTGGATCAATAGCCTTGAAAAACATTTTGAATGGAGTAACATTGCCAAAGAGAAGAAGGTTAAGCTCACATGCACAAAGTTAAAGGGACATGCATTGGTTTTGTGGGATCATTTATAGACTACACGATAGAGGAATGGAAATAAAAATATCAGGGATTGGACAAATATGAAGAAGTTACAGGAAAAATTTATACTTGTAGACTACTCCCAAACCCTATTTTGTAGATTTTAAAATTTTTGATAGATGGATCAAAGCATTGAGGACTATACTAATAAATACTACAAGCTATCCATTCAAGTGGAGCACAATGAGATGGAGGACCAAAAGGCTACCAGGTATGTAAATGGCCTAAGTTTTGTTGTTCAAGATGAGATAAGCATGCATCGCACTCTTACAGTGGAGGACGCATATCAAATGGCCCTCAAGGTGGAGGAGAAATTGAAAAGGATTAATAGAAGAGGTAAGAAGGGATTCACGCCCTCTTTAGTTAGGGGTCGAAGTGGATCTAATTTTATCAAGGGAGAATCCTCAATACTTGCTAAACAAGAAGAATATGGGCAAAATCTGAGAGGAAGAGGATACCAACGAGGTAGAGGTTACGGTGGTGGACGAAATGGGAATGATCCTAGGATGTCGTATACCTATTATGGATGTGGTGAGGAGGGGCACAGAGAATTTGAGTGTCCCCAACATGATGTCCAAGAAATGGGTCAAGGAGGACAAGGAAGGATAAATTTGGTTGAGATGGAAGAGCAGGGTGAGGATGAAATTATTGTTGACATTGGGGAAGCCCTTATGATAAGGAGGACATTTATTGCTCCTAAGAAAGAGATGGTGCAAAGCAAAGCAAAGGGGTAGACCATATATGGTGAATATTCTTGGCTACAAATAAACATATTTCAAACAAGGTGTACATCAGGGAAGGTATGTAACATTGTCATTGATGGTGGTAGCTATGAGAATATGGTGTCAAATGTTATGGTTGAAACATGCACCTAAAATGTGAAAAACATACTTATCCATATCACATCTCATGGGTTAAGAAGGGGAATGAGGTAACAATAGATAAAAGGTGTTTAATTAAATTTTCAATTGGGAGCACTTACAAGGATGAAGTGTGGTGTGATGTGATCTCTATGGATGCATGTCACATTCTATTGGGAAGACCTTGGCAGTACGACAGGGGTACTAACCATAATGGGAGAAAGAATACTTACACATTTTGGAAGGATGGTGTAAAGGTAGTTCTTGTGCCTCTGAAGGAGTATGGGCCGAGTGAGAGCTTGTTGATGATGAAGGAGTTTCTTGCAGAGATCAGGGATGCTAGCTTATGTTATGCCTTAATAGCTAAGAAGCTAGAAATAGAGGAAGTGGTTATGCCTACATCAGTAGCTAAGTTGCTAAGTGAATATAACCAGAGGAGTTACCAGATGGGCTACCACAAAAAAAGGATATCCATCATCACATATATTTGATTCTAGGATCATCACTCCCAAATCAGGCAGCTTATTGGTTGAACCCAACATAGAATGAAGAGTTAAGTAGGCAAGTGACAAAGTTGATAAAGAAGGGATTAGTTAGGGAGAGTATGAGTCCATGTGCGACTCCATCATTACTGACCCCAAAGAAATATGGTTACTGGTGGATGTGTATGGATAGTAGAGCCATAAACAAGATCATAATAAAGTATCGGTATCCTATGTCGAGAGTGGATGTTATGATGGAGGGATTGGCTGGAGCTAAATACTTTAGTAAAATTGATCTATTGAGTGGCTACTACCAGATTAAAATTTGATAAGGGGATGAATTGAATATAGATTTTAAGATAAAATATGGATTGTACAAGTGGATGGTGATGCCATTTGGGTTGTCTAATGCACATAGTACATTTATACGGTTGATGAACATAGTACTGCAAGAATATAATGGTAAGTTTGTGGTTGTGTATTTTGATGATATTTTGATTTATAGTAAAAGTGAAGAAGATCATTTGTTACACTTGAAATTAGTGTTAGAAGTGCTCAGGAAGGAGAAATTGTATGTCAACCTGAAGAAATGTAGATTTCTTCAAGATAGTTTAGTGTTTTTGGGATTTGTAATCTCTAGAGATGGCATGAGGATGGATGATGAGAAAGTTAAGGCGATTCTGGAATGGCCTCTTCCACGATCTATAACAAAAGTAAGGACCTTTCATGGACTAGCTATATTTTACAAGAAGTTCATCAGGAACTTTAGTAGTATAACTACCCCTATAACTGAGTGCATGAAGGGGAAAGAGTTTGTATGGACTATGACAACAACAGAGAGTTTTGAAATCTTGAAGAAGAAAGTGTCAAAAGCCTCTGTTCTAGTGTTACAAGATTTTAGTAAGGTGTTTGAGGCTGATTGTGATGCCTCATTTGTTGGGATTGGTGGTGTCTTAAGTCAATAGGGCTGACCTGTAGCATTTTTTAGTGAGAAGTTGAATGACGCAAGGAATAATTATTCTATATATGATGTGGAATTTTATGCAATTGTGCAAGCATTACAACATTATAGGTACTACTTAATCTTAAATGAGTTTGTGTTGTTTACTGATCATGAATTATTGAGGTATGTAAATTCTCAAAAAAAGTTAAATAGCAGGCATGCCAAATGGGTTTCATTTTTGTAATAATATACATTTGTCCTGAAACACAAGTTGGGAAAATAGAATAAGGTTGATGATGCATTGAGTATGAGAGTCTTGTTGTTGACCACTATGGAGAATGAAGTGGTAGGATTTAAGGGGATTAAAGATATGTATGAATTTGATGTGAATTTTGTACAATAGTGTAAAAGTGCAGTAGGGGGCGAGTCCCATACTATTTTTGAAGAGCATTATTTTTAGAATGGTTACTTGTTTAAGGGTAATCGATTATGCATTCCAAATGGCTCTATGAGAGAGAACATCTTGAGGGAATTACATAGTGGAGGTTTGGCTGGTCATTTTGGAGTAGCCAAACTACCACTCTTGTAGAGAAGAAGCACTATTGGCTAAAAATGAAGAGAGACAATCAATTTTGTCTCTAGATTTAGAGTATGTCAAATGGCTAAGGTCCATGCACAAAATATAGGGTTGTATATGCCACTGCCAGTTCCTACAGGACCATGGACCGATCTAAGTATGGATTTTATGTTGGGGTTGCCCAAGACATAGAGGGGTAAGGATTCAGTTTTTGTTGTGGTAGACATATTTTCAAAAATGGTGCATTTCATTGCTTTCTAGAAAACTAATGATGCAACTAGGACTATAGTATTATTCTTTGATGAAATTGTGCAGTTGTATGGTGTTCCAAAGACTATTACTTTTGATCGGGATACTAAGTTCTTGAGTCACTTTTGGAGGATGTTGTGGAAAACATTGAACACCAGGTTGCAGTTCAGTAGTGCTTACCACCCATAGACTGATGGGCAAATAGAGGTAGTGAACAAAATCTTGGGAAACTTCTTATGATGCATAGTTGGATAAAAACCAAAAAAATAGGATTTAGCCTTGTCACAAGCCAAATTTACATACAATAGTTCAGTGAACAGGTCGATAGGTAAATCTCCTTTTCAAATTATTTATGGTCAAAATCCTAGAGGTGTATTAGATTTGGTTGAGTTACCAATTAGGGAACAAGTTAGTGATGATGTAGAAACATTTGCTAAGCATATCCAAAAAGTGCAAGAGTCAGTGAGGGAAAAAATGCAGAGTAGTAATGCTCACTACAAAGAGTCTGTTGATGCACATAGAAGGGTGATAGTGTTTGAAGAGGGTGATATGGTCATGGTTCATCTTAGGAAGTAAATATTTCCTAAGGGTATGTATAACAAACTAAAACTTAAGAAAATTGGGCCATGCAGGATTTTGAAGAAGATCAATGATAATGCCTATAAAGTGGAGTTGCTCGATGAATTTGATATTTCACCCATTTTTAATGTTTTTGATTTATTTCAGTATCTTGGTATGATCAAGGATGGAAAATTACAAGAGACAATAAATTGGGCATGAAAAATGCCTAAGAAGAAGAAATACAGAGTTGCACAGGTGCTCGATAAGAAGGTGATCACCACCAGACATGAGAGCTACAACAAATTCTTGGTTCAGTGGGAAGGATTACCATAGTTAGATAACACTTGGGTTTCGGAGTCAGATCTAAATAAAATTGATAACTAGAAGCTATAGGATTTCAATTTAGCTGAACTCGCAAGAGCTGAGTTCTTTTTCACCAGAGGAGAATGATGCACCTTGTCGGAGCCATAACTTGTGAACCGTATGCTCGTTGGCCTTGAAATTTAATAGGTGGTTTTGTGTGTGTGTTTTGCATCAGGTGAATCTTTTATTGGTCTAACTCTCTAAAAAAAGTGCTTTCGAGACCTAACTCCTCCATCTAGTTTCTCAAAATTAGCTTTTAGAATAGGTTCTCAGGTTTTTTGGGTTTTTTTGCTGTTATAAGTTTATTATATTTTGTTATACCTTAATTTGAGACCTAATATTTTAAAATAAGGTTTTTTATTGTAATAAGGATTTATACACCGAATTTGGGTGCAATATAACTCATTTCTATTATTAGAAGTTTTTAGAAATAAGATCTATTTTTAGCAGTTCTAGAAAAAAGACGTTTTTAAGATTTCTTTGGTTTTCGATTGCTATTTAATGGATTTTAATATTTTTTAGAAAGGGGTGAATTTAGGAATGAGAAGAATATCAATTTTTATTTTTCTTCCATTATTGCATTTGTGTTATGTGATTGGAGTCCATTTTGTTGGTCTCTTGTAGTTGAGTTTACACCACCTAGAGCAGTGGAGGTAGTAGTCTTCTAGAGGATCACCAACCAGAGCAGAGGAGAAGGAGTTCTCATGTGGATAGAGATCCACAAACTTGATTAGGGGATTTGTGTATCCTTTGGATATAGATCCATAAATATTGTAATAGAGAAAGGATTCCCAAGATATTTGTTGAGAAAATTTTAGTGAAATATTTTCTTCGTGGAGTATCCCACATTGGGTGAACCACGTTAAATCATGTCTCTCATGTGTGTGATGCTTTGTGTAATGATTTCTGCTTTAATACTATTGATGTTATCATATGGATTGAAAAGTAAAAAATTTTATCTTATACTGTTCATCCCCCCATCTCAGTATAAGTACATGTTATTCATATTAGTTTTTAGTCTATTTTCTATTATTAGCTATGTAGATAGAATTTGTTAGCATATTGTTTCAGGCTATTCATAGCCTTTAACATTGTTTTTATATGTATAAAATCAATGGAATATTTTTTTGATTACCCTACATTGGTATCAGAGCAGAATGGGCATGGCCTTTGAATTTGATCTTACCCCTACTAGCCCATTGTGAGCTCATCTTGGCGAGTCTACAACTTGGCATAGGTGACACAAAATATCAGGCCATTACTCTATTTTGTCTTGTAATTCTTGTAACAAACTCCCCTTATTGGAGTTCCCTTTTTTTGTTGTTGCCATGTTATTATTTGATAGCAAGATTTAAAAAAGGGTTTATTGTAGAGCTTTTTTGGCCCTAGATAAATGTTAGGTCCTCGTGGAGTACCATGCACATTAGTGCTACATGTAGAGCCCCATGCACATAAATATTGCATGTACAAGCATGTGTTACAGATCTGTATGGCCACTTTGGGTCATTTCCTAAAGGTCATGCACTAGATCAACCTACGCTACGTAGATCTTTGATGGTGCAAGCCTTTGCTTGTATATCGGTCATAGCCTACCACAGATCATAAACCAAGATACATGTACCTTTATTGCATATACCTGCAAGACCATAATAGTAGGCCTCGATTGGGTAGGTCATCTCCTTGTAGCAGATAACACTGCGCAGCTATAGAACCAGTGGAAAGCAATTTCACCAAATAGAGATGCAAACGATGCATTAATTTTTTTTTTGCTAAAACATCATGCTAACTCTATGGGCCCCGATTGACTGTTACTGATCTCACACATCCAATCAAAATGATCAAGCATAAAAAAAAATCCAAACAATAGGCAAAAACCCAAATCACGATGAAATTCTAAATAGAGCCATGATGCATCACAAAGGAGAAATATTTTTTTTTCATTACCCTAAGGTTTTATTTCTTCGACCACATCCAATAATAGCCCTCAATCCAATAATCCTTAACATAGTGCCACTCGGCACTGTATGTTTTGTCTGAGTGTAATAAAAGGGAAAGGTTTTACTTGGTGTTTTTTTGTGGGTATTATCCCACATGCACCATGTTACAGTGTAATATGTTGTTTATATGCATCAAGGTGCATGGTATTGATTGATAACCCAAATATGGTAAGGAAATCTCCTTTATGAGGCTGCTACTAGTTGGAGGCAACTAGTTCTTCCAAGTGGTGCTTGTCACTCATGAGTTACCTGTTGTTCATTGAAAATTGTGCTAATTTACCCATTGAATTGTTGACTGCCCAAGTTGAAGACTATCATGGATTGATCATCCTATTGTAGGAGTCAAATATTCCCAATAAAAGACCCCAAATTTATACCCATTTTTGTACAATTTATTATACAAAGTAGTGTTCAATATTTATGGTACCTTTGGCCCACACTTATAGGTGATGTTGTCATGCTTTGGGCTATTGTATCTAACACCTAATATAGTTGCAACAATGATTTCTGGGCTATTTTTTCCTATAAACCATCAAGGAGAAATAAGGAAAGCCAATTTTTGATATTCTCTCAATTATTACCCCATTCACTACTATTGCTTGATGTAAATCCTAAAATTAAGATCTTTCAAGTATTTAAGGGACTTGGAACCCTACGTATGCAGAATGCTTTTACAATAGGTATAAAAGATAGAGTGAATACCTTTTAGTACTACTTATGTGCCATAGATCTATCTATATAAAATACCTTTGAGTCTTCCTCACGTACGATCACATATATATACGGGATGAGCTTATTCCATGTACCAATGGGTATTATCAAAAATAGGTTTATGCAATAGATATAGTCTATTGGTCTAGCAGTATAAAGAAAGGGGGACCATTTGGTGTTATAAGGAACCCTCACAATGGCCATTGCAAAAGCATACTTTTCAGATTCATAGCTGCTCAAAGGTCTAAATTTTTCTCCATGGAAGATAAAGATGAGAGCAATATTGCAAGTTGAAAAGATGTGAGACATTGTGACTGTAAAAGTAAAATGCCCAACTACAGTCGATGATAAACATGAATCATATGATGATACCAATGCTAGAGCACTGATGATCATAATTCTTCCTACTATTGATGAAGTTCAACCACATATTTGTGAAAAGGATACTGCAAAAGATGCATGAGATGCATTGACAATAATATATGAAGGAAGCCATTATCCTTAACCTTCAATCCCAACTTCACACTCTCGACATAAATAATGGTTAAAGTATATAGGTGTTTCTTTTTAGAGTTATTGATCTGAGAGCCAAAATACATGCAATGGGTGATAAAGTAGAAGATAAGCTCTTAACCTCAATCATTTTGAAAGCTTTACAAAATTCTTTTAGAATGATGGTCACTTCCTTTCAAGTGCCTAATAGAAAAGTCTCTTTTGAAGAGTTAGTTAATTATCTTCAACAACATGAAGTAGATAACAACCAAAGAGATGAAGTGTCCAACAATGCAATTTTTTCTAAGAAATATGGAGCTAAGCAAAAAGGCTACTTTCAGAAGGGATCTTCCTCAAAGGGTTCAAACACTACTATCTCACAAAAGACACCTCAAAAATAGAAGAGGTACTACCATATTTGTGAGATGGACAATCATGACACCAACAAGTGTTGGTTCAACAAAAGTGACAAGAATAAGCAACCACAATAGAAAAAGGGCCAAAACAAACCACAAAGAAGAAATAGACAACAAAAGGGAAATGTTGCTATTGAAGAATCAAATTTAGATTTTGAGAGAGTGCATAAGGTGCTCATGACTCAAGCTGATACCAAATAGAAATATAATGTTTGGTATATTGATTATGGTGTTAGCAAACACATGATTGGTGACAAAAGGTGGTTTGAAACATTTGAGGCTAAAGAAGGCAAATTGATAACAATTATCGATGATAAGACCTATAAAGTGTAAGGAGAAGGTAATTTTTCAGTAAGTCTTCCCAATAGAAAATGCCAAATTGATAAGGTCCTATATGTGCTAGGATAAGCCAACAATTTGTTGTCTATGCCTCAAATCTTGGATAAACATATGGTGGTTGACTTTAAAGTTGTTAATGGAAAAAAGCGTTGCTTCATTATTAAGAAGGGTAAACATATAGTAACAACTTCCTACAAACATGGATTGTTTGTATTAGATGCACTTTATACCCCTCATGTTACCATGGTTACCAAATCTAAAGAAGCTACTTTATTATGGCACAAATGGTATGGGAATCTAAGTTTACCATTTAATCGAATTGAGTAAACATGATATGGTGTTAGGTTTGCCCAACCTTTCACATACTTTACCTATTTTATCGGATTGCTTAGTAGAAAAGAAATACCAAGTTCCTTTTGAATTGATTTTTTCACAAGCCAAAGTACCATTGGATTTAATACATATCGATTTGTACGGACCCATGCCAAATAGTTGGGGTAGAAAGAATTACTTTTAGTTGTTTGTTGATGATTACTCTTGAAATATATATATCATATTTCTACAACTAAAGTTAGATGTATTCCTATATTTTTAGCAATTTTAGAAGCATGTTGAGAAAGACTTAGGATGTTCAATCAAGGTCCTCGACTTATATTGAGGGGAAAATTTACCTCCAATGCGTTTTCAAGATATCTCACTAAACATGGCATAAAAGACAACATATTACAACATATACTCCTCATTAAAATGTATTTGTTGAAAGGAGGAATCGTTTCATCATGGAGATGGTTCGATGTATGCTCATAGGTGCATGTCTTGGGCAACAATATTGGATAGAAGCTTTCAATACTACTATTATCTCCTAAATCGAGCAACAACAAAAACTCTTCAAGGAGTCACCCCATAAGAAGCATGGAGTGGAAGAAAGCCTTCCATTTCTCATTTAAGGATATATGGATGCAAAAAATTCATGCACATTCTAAAGAAGAAAAGACTAAAGTTAGATTAGAAAACTTTGCAATGTATCTTTATTGGTTATGATGAAGAATCCAATGGGCATCAATTGACTCCTAAAACCAAGAAGATTCTTATAAGTCGAGATGTGGTATTCGACGAAGCTCCTAAGTTGGATGCACAAAAAACTAGCAAAGATACATCTGTTGCTATATACCTAGATTTTGAGGATCCTAAGGCATGAAATCCCCCAAAATAAAAGAAAATTTCAAAATGGTATACTAGCACTTTAAGAGATATAGATTTAGATGCACCTCTTGATCTCAATTTATATTAACCACATACTCAAAGTATGTCTCATCAAGAAAGATAAGAAGCCAAAAATATAGAAGATACAAAAGATGATGAAGAATAAGATAAGAGTAAAGAGGCAGACTACAATTTTATGACTATAGTTGTAGAGCATGAACCCACTTTAGTGCAATAAGCCCTTAGTATACCTCAATGGAAGGCAACTATGGATGCAAAAAATATGTCTCTTATAAAGAACAAAACATGGGAGCTAGTTGATCTACCTACTAGTAAGAAACCCATTGGCTACAAATGGGTAAACAAAGTCAAGTATAAGGCCAATGGAACTACTTATAATCTTAAATTCCACCTTGTTGCAAAGGGCTATAATAAAAAAGAAGGTATATATTATGAAGAGACATTCACACCAACTACAAAAATTACAACCATTCATGTACTTTATGCAATGGCAACTCAGTTCGGATGGAAGATTCATCAAATGGATGTAAAGAGTGCCTTCTTAAATTATTATTTAAAAGAAGAAGTGTACATGACTCAACCTGAAGGACTTATTGTACAAGTACAAGAGGAAACAATTTACAAATTGATCAAGTCCTTGTATGATTTGAAACAAGCTGCAAGGACTTGGTACATTAAAATTGATAATCACCTCCTACAACATGGTTTCAAGATAAGTCCCTCAAATGCCAATATCTATTTCAAGAAAGTTGGTTCTGAAATAGTGATCCTTGTGCTCTATGTAGATGATTTTATCATCACTGGAAATTCAGAAGAGATGATTGAAGTAGTGAAGGGTGACTTAAAAAATTCATTTGAAATGACAGATCTAGGACTTCTCCATTATTGTCTTGGCTTGGAAGTTGTGCAAAAAAAGAACCACATAAGGGTTACACAAATGAAGTATGCCAAGGCATTAATTGAAAAATATCAAATGATATATTATAATCCCAAATAAACTCCAATGGAAACTGGGTGACAACTATCTCGATATGATATATCTCCTCAGGTAGATGGAACTCTCTATGAAGAGTTGATTGAGAGTCTCATATATTTGATGAATACTAGGCTAGATATTAGCTTTATTGTAAGCTATCTTTTGAGGTTCATGCAGGAACATAAGATCAATCATTGCAAGGTAGTAAAGTGAGTTCTTCACTATGTTCATGGCACACTCTAATATGGCTTGGATTACAAGAAGAATGATAAGTTCTTGCAAGGGTACATAGACTCATTATGTTGGATCTATAGATGTTAGAAAATAAACATCAGGATACATATTTCATCTTGGATCTAGACCTGTCTCTTGGCACAACTAGAAGCAACAAGTTATTTCACTTTCATCTAAAAAGGTAGAATATCATGCAACATGAGAAGCAGTGTGTGAAAAAATATGGTTACATCACATTTTTTCAAGTACGAGTCTTCCAAATAATCTTCTAATACACTTGAATTGTGATAACCAAGGTGTTTTAAAACTCGTCAAGAATTCAGTTTTCCATAAATGAACAAAGCATATTGACACTCAATGTCACTTTATTTGTGATGAAGTTCCAAAGCACAATATTTAGTTGCAGTACATTCCCACCGATGAACAGGTTGCAAAAATATTCACTAAGGCACTTGCACGTGTCAAATTTGAGTTATTTCATAACTCTCTATGTACATCAAATAATGTAATAAGGGGGGATGTTAGGCTATAGTGTATAGTTATTACATTATATATTTTTAGCGTGTTAGAATAATGTGCATATTTGATATATAACACTTAGTTGTTAGATGCAACTGATCTGCTACTATTGTTAGATGTTGTTAGAATATGAGAGCATATTGTTACATGCTAATCATAGCCTTCATCATTGTATAAATCCACATTTTATTAATGAATTCAATGTTCATTCTGACCAAAAAATTCAATGGATTATTTTGTTAATTTTTTAAGGAAGGTCTGATGCAAGACAAAGATGCTTAGGAATAAGCTCTTGATGCCATACCCTTTATCATAATTGAAGAAAAAAACTAGGCCTTGCTTAAACCCATTGATAGAGAGGAACTGAAGGAGGTAGTATTTGGAATGAGTACAAGAAAAATGCTAGGTCTAGATGACTTCACCATTGAGTTTTTTAAACCTTTTGGGACAACTTGGAGGATGATATAATCACTATTACAGAGGAGTCTAGGTATTAAAATAATTCTTCAAGCATTAAAGTAGAACTTCATTGCCATAATTTTAAAATGGGATGAGGGGGTTTGTATTTCAAACTATAGACCTATCACCTTATGCAATGTCATATAAAAATAATCTTGAAGGCAATTAATAAGCGACTAAAACCTCTCCTAGTTAATATTATCTCCCTAGAACAAGGGGGTTTTGTAGAGGGCATACATATCTTAGATGGTGTGGTTCTAGCTCAAGAGGTAATCCACTCAATGCAAAAATTTGGTAATAGAGGAATATTCATAAAACTGGATATGTTAAAGGCTTATGATAGGGTGGAGTGGAGCTTTTTGGCAAGGATTATGGTAGCCTTTGATTTTTCTCAGGATTGGATATAGTGGGTCATGAGCTACATCTCTGATATGACATACTCAATGGTATTCCCTTGCAATTGGTTGTAGCCACCAGAGGCCTTTTATAGGGAGATCCTTGTTCACTTTATCTTTTTCTCATACTAGTTGAAGGCTTGGGTAAATTAATATTAAGGAGAATACAACAAGGTTTGATCATAGTCATTGAGGTGGGTAAAGAGGTTTTGATTCACCTATAGTTTGTGGATGACACATGAATTATAGGAGTGGCTAATCCTAGGTAAGCAAAGAATGATCAAAGACTCCACAGGAAGTATGGACTGGTAAGAAACCCTCTCTTAGTCATATAAGTGTTTTTGGTTGTGATGCTTATATGTATGTCCCAAAAGAGAAAAGGACTAGACTAGACTATAAATCTAAAAAATACATATTTGTGGGTTATAGTATTAGTTTTAACGAATATAAGTTGTGGAACCCAAAAACATAGAATATTGTTTACAATCATAATGTGATCTTTAGAGAAACAAAAGGGGTTTCAAAACAGGAAATGCAACCAAGTAAAGAATCTAAAATAGTTCAAGTAAAATTGGAACAAGAGGAAGAACCTATGGTAGAACCTAGTGCTACTAGAAGAAGATAATCTATAAAGAGATTCTAAAGAGAAAAATTTACAGGAAGAAGGTGAGGAGGAATCTGAAGATGCAAAATTTGGAACTCCAAGTTTGAGTAGATCAGATCAAGTGAGAAGACTCTTAGAAAGGTGTAGCCCTTCAAATATTTGTTTTGTATTTAATATTTTAGTTACTGATGAAGAACCCAAGACTATAAAGGAGGAAATCTAGTCAAGTGATAATAAGTCTTGAAAAAGGGCTATGGAGGAAGAAATTGAGTCCATGAATAAAAATAAGATGTGAGACTTGGTGATATTACCTCTTGAAAGAAAACTAGTTGGTTGTAAGTGGGTATTCAAGAAGAAGTAAAATGTAGAAGAAAAGTTGGAGAAGTACAAGGATCGCTTGGTAGCAAAAGGATTCTCTCAAGTTGAGGGAATTGACTTTGGTGATATTTTTTATCCTATGGCTAAACTAACTTAAATTAGATTTTTGTTGGCTATTTCTGCTAGTTTTGATCTTGAAATAGAAAATATGGATGCAAAGATAATTTTTATACATGGTGTACTTGATGAAGACATACATATATCACGACTAGAATGCTTTAGGGTAAAATATAAAGAGGACTTGAAATGCAAGTTGAAAAGTCTCTTTACGACTTGAAGTAATCTCCAAGAATGTGGAACCAAAAATTTGATAGGTTTGTTTTAACACTTGGGCTTGGAAAAAGCAAAGCAAATCCGTGTGTGTATTTTAAACAAGAAGGTAAAAATTTTATTATCATTGTTTTGTATTTGGATGACATATTTTTAATTGGTAACAATAAGAAGATGATAAAGTTACTAAAATCTCAGTTATCTTTTGAATTTGACATGAAGGATTTGGGTGTTATAAAATTTATTTTGGGTATGGAAACAATAAGAGATTGTGCAAATAGAAAGTTATGATTAAATCAAAGGAAATATGTTGATTTGATACTATAGAGGTTTAGGATGCATTATTGTAAACTAGTATGTACTCCATATCCTGTTAGTCAAAAGTTATCTATTGACTAGTGTCCTAAAACATATGAGGAAATTTAAGAAATGCATCATGTTGGAGGTATTCACTAACTCATATATTTAGTAAATCTAATAATTAGAGGTCAAATTTTGTAAGAATTTAAAAAAATTTAAGTAGTTACAAATACGATAGCTAAAAAGCGTATTCACTTTCTAGCAAATTCATCCTAATGCGATGAATTACTTGTTGTTGGGTTTTAACTGAAAATTTTGAAGTTGAGTCATTTACTATAGTTAAATTGATATTTTTATGGATTGAATAAAGGAATGGTATAAACAAGCTGGTCCAGTTTTAGGTCTATATTCACCCCCTTTTGTATGCATTTAAAATTAAATAAATGCATTAAAAATAGCTATAAATACTTTCAATTTTTAGAAAGATACAATCACTGGGCTTGTATTAATTGATACAAGGCAAGAAGTATCCAAAGATTGTTTATAAGATTTTTTTTTTTGATATTTTACTTGGTAATTCTTTTATCAAGTTTTATGAAAAGGTTTGAATTGATTCTTGCCCCTAGCATGGGTGCCCTCTTGAGTTTATGAGAGACAAAATGGGGTCCTAAAGGAACTTGAATGGGCTAGGTATAAAGTTAGTGGTAGAAAATTTTCACTTGAATAGGGTAAAATAGGATTAAGGGGTGTGGATAGAAGTCATTTTCATGGCACATGAGGAGAGATAATGAGATCTATATAAAACATAGGGTTTTGTAAAATGGCACGTCAAAGATGTCCAACTCATAGACTAGACCTAGTACGTGGTGGAGTAAGCCTTGGTGGGGTCTAGGGATAGGTATGAGCTTTTTTGCTTGTTTTTTTATATTTTTTGCTTTTCAAAATTGTGATGCCACAATATGGTGTATTTTTTCCATGTGTCATGAATATGTTGTCTCAAATTTGCTAGGAATGTGGTGTATTCACATTTTTTAGCTAGTCAAAAAATTTACTACTTGGTGAATTTTCTTTGAGTTAGCAAATTTTTTAAGGGATAAGGAGAGAAAATTTATATCATTTTTATAGATAAATCTAACTTTGTTTATATTTTTATTATATTTGTAGGTGTTGGA
Organism: Wollemia nobilis; assembly: GCA_028583015.1. NCBI lineage: Eukaryota > Viridiplantae > Streptophyta > Pinopsida > Araucariales > Araucariaceae > Wollemia > Wollemia nobilis. The sequence goes on from JAQPPZ010013769.1 coordinate 19,711, forward strand.
TGTTTCAAAGTATTGATATAGATGCTCACACACTTTATAGTCGATGATAGTAGTGATGACACTAACATATCAAAATATCCTAGATACGATGGGGTTACGGTATCTAGTGATGATTCCCAATATCAAGTTGGATCATGTGCTCTTGACTGCTCTAGTAGAGAGGTGGCACTTAGGGTATGTCACCTTGTTTTTTTCAATTGATGAGATGATGGTGACATTGGAAGACGTATGGAGGATCCTTTAGGTGCCTATTCAAGGTGCTCAAATACGAAGGAACCATAATCAGGCTTGGACCATCGTGGGATTAACTCATGGTTAAAATTTTGAGTGGAGATGATATGAAATTGACATCAATATCATGTATGGGGAAGGGATGCTAGATTGACTTAAAATTCTACTATGTGTTGTGGTTTTAAGCTTGCTGGTGATGGGAATTAATTATAACCATATTTTATATCCTTTTATATTAATTTAAATTCAAACCATATTTTGTTACATTTTTAGATTTATAAGTATATTTTATTTATGTATGAATAAATAAATTTGTTTCAATAAGAATAGAAATAAGATGTTATTTATTTTTTTAATGTGAGTAATTATGTGTTTTATTAATAAAAGAGAAATGCTAAATTAATATTTGTTTCTTGTTAAGCATATCTATCTTTAAGTTGTTGCCTAGTACTATAGAAATATGTTTCCAAAAATACAGTAGAAGGTTACTGAAGAAGATAATTGCATCCTTGCAAAAGGCTACTGAAGAAGACAACTATGTTCATGCAAAAAGTTATTTAAGAAACTAGCAATAGACTTAGTTACTGAAGAAGCCAACAAACAACTCAACTACTAAAGAAGTATGCCTCTTAAAAAAGAAAAACAAAACACAATCCTAAAAAAGTGGAAAAAAGCATAAATTCTAAAAAGATGGACAAAATGAAGTCTTAAAAAAAATAAAACATAGTTCCTGAAGAAACACTGGCTCTTGAGTCAACTGTAATAGAGTCAACACGGGTGATAGTTGATTGGAGATACCTAAAAAATGATAAAATGACTAGAATCATAAAAAACTCTATCTATTTAACAAATTTCTAGCCTATACAAATTTGTCTTATAATATTTTGACAAGAGACAATTCCTACTTTCCTGTTACTCCTAAGAATCAGCAACATTGACTCCTATTGAGGAAGGATATTGTTAGACTTAGCTTTCATTAGAATTTTTTTAGATAATACTAATAATAGGAATAATCAGATTATTATAGATTGAACAATCCAAAATTGTGGTGGAGAGAAGTAATTGGATAAGCTATTGTGAGAAAGATTAGTTAGACTAAGTGTTTTTCCAACATAATTGCAATGGCATATATTCCAAATGAAAAAAACATTATTTTTATTAAATTATATTCAGTCTATGTTCTTTGTATGTACATATATGGATAGTTAAAATTATGTTACAGTAATTTTATAGCTAATTAAGTAGGAGGTTGTAGGGATAAATTTAGATCTTGCTTGGATAGGAAAGGCCCACCTTGTTTCAGCCGAGTATCTTGAATTCCTATCCCTACTAAAAAGGACTTAGGTTGTAGGTAGGTTGTTTCTTTCTTTAATAATTCTTATTTTTAGGTGTTTCTTCAGTAATTTCCAATTCTTATATTTTTTTTTGGTAGGTAAAAATTAAATTAAAAGTGGGTTTTGAAAGGACCCCAAAACCTTTTTACAACAAGTCAACCGACCAAACCAAAGGTCAAGAACAATCAATTTGAAGAATCCCGCCCAACAAAAAATAGACAATTTGGAAAAACCCACCCAACGGGAAAAGACAATTTTGAAAAATCCTGCCTAGCGGGAAACCACCAATTTTGAAAAATCCCGCCTAGCGGGAAACCACCAATTCTTATATTTTAGCTATAGCTATAATTTCCAATTCTACAAATTAGTGATAAACAACATTGGTTCTAAGAAGGATTTTTCATTTTTCAGGTCGAGGAGCAACATTGAAAGTCAGGTTCTATAAAAAGTTTATTTTCAATAATTGTTTGTTTTTGTGAATTTGCTTTATTTTATTTATGTTTTACATAATTATTTATTTTTGTAATTCTAAATTATTTTTGACCATTCTTTTTTTAATCTCAACAATTTTCATTTTTGAATGATAATTTTTTTGAGGGAAAAATTATGAGTGAATGAATCAACAATGGGATAATCATGGTAGATTCATCATTATAACTCTCAACCCCAAACCTAGACAATTGTATGCTAGCCAGTCTGAAGAGAGGATACCTATTGAAGAGGAGATTGATGCTTTTGCAATAGACCAATAATATTCCACTTCTACCTCTATTGAAAATCAACCACTTGAAAATGATTTTATTTCAATAGAACAACATAATACAACTATATATTTAGCTATAATATTTGGGCATATTCATTTATTGTCTACCCCAAAGTTTGAAGAGGAAGACTAATGGGTTGTACATCCCTCTTCTCCCAATATTGAAGAGTTATAGACTAAAGAGGGACAACAACCATTTGGACATTTTTTTGTTCTTGAAACAAAAGATAAAAATTCATAGGATCAAGTTGATTCTTCTTCTTTTGCACTAACATCAGATAATAAGCAACCTTTTATATCCTAGTGGAACTTGTGGGTAAGTAATATGGATGATGAAATAGAAGAACAATGGGAAGGGCGGATCCCATTCTTTTTTCTAATATGAGTTCCAAGAGGTGATGCGCCAGTGGATAGATGAAGAATATTTTGTCTTCAGCTCTACCCACCTTCCATGGACTAGTAACAAGAGATATGGATGCTTTTCTTTTTGAGTTTGAAGTACTTTTTCATACTTATGATTATATGACAGATGCACAAAAGCTCAAACTATTCCCATACACATTAAAGGATGTTGTCCTGATATGGTTTATGAGCTTACCGAAAAACTTTGTTACCTTATGGGAAGACAATGAGGGGATGAAAGACATATTTTTGGAAAAAAATCAAGATTATTGTAGACTATGTTACCAAAAGGACAAGCTCTTTAGAATGAAATAGAAAGAAGATGAAACATTAGAGGATTACATTAAGCAGTTTAAATTTGTGTAGAAAAGAGGAAATATTGAATTGGAAGAAAGTTTTCTCAAAACAATGTTTTTAAAGGGACTATGAGAATAATAACTTGATATCCTCAATTTAATAGAAGGAAGAAACATTTCTATCCTACCAATTGAGATAATTATAGAATTATGTACCAACTACTTCTACACTAGACCATCATTACATAGCGATAGAAATACTAGAACCTCTAGAGGAATAACACGTAGCGAATTGGGTAATATATTAGAGGATTTGAAGATAAATTTCCTTGAGATCTTCATAAATTCCATGGATCTATTACAGAGGGTAAATGACATCATCAAAGCAATATACTGTCCTCACTGCAAAAATAAGCATGTTGTGCATGAATGCCCTTTGGAGAAAAAACAATCTACAATATCTATGACCATCCATATTCCATAGAAAGTTGTCATCACCTTTCTATAGTAATATCAACATTTAAGGAGCCCAAAATTACAATTGAAAAACTTAGAAATATATTTCAATTGAGAAATATTCACAAATTACCATTATGTTATCAAGAAAAATAGATATGGAGATTGGTTAAAAACAATATTATTGTTGATATTCATCAACTATTGTTGAAGGCAGTCTCTTGGAAGTGTAAGCATTTATTTTTTTGAAGTAGGATTTTTAAAAGGTTGTCCTTTCTGTAATGGCCAACCTTGGCAAGATTTTCCCTTGTTGCTAATTTGATGTGCTGGTGTGTTGATATTTAATGCATGATCATATTTTATTTTCATCAAGATGAGTTGATAATTGTACTTTATGTTTTTTAAAGTTGGATTATATTAATTTTGAAATATGGTACTACTGATGAAATGTGTGGTTGCAATACTAGGTAGTCTCATGGGTGGATTGGTATGGGACAACCACAAAAATTAAGAAAAAATAAAAGGATGAATGAATTATCATTGATAGCCATAAGGGTAAAAACCCTCATATAGATCCATTGCATATGTGTATATATGATAAACAATGCACCATCAGGCAAAGAGGTTGCTATTAAAGAAAAAAACCATCCTTAGTAGGCAAGTGATAATGTTATAGTTATCGTAAAACCACTTTCTTAATAAAAAATTGTTCATGCATATTTTTATTTGCATCTTAGAGCCCTTGTCATGTTGCATGTGTTTTGAAAATGAGAGTGTTTGGTTATTGATTAATAAATATAAGATGCTAAAAATCTAACACCTAAGGCAATATGTAATCAAAATAACAAGATATATCATGTAATTAAATGCAAAGAGGAAAAGATAAAAGAAATGTGCCCATCTTTATTCATATTGATAAATTATCTTTTACATGAAGTTTACAAAGACATCCCTCTGAGGGATTAAATGTTTGATACATGTTACAATAAGATCACTCATGTGATAGGTGTCTCCAATATATCCTTAGAATCCCCACAATTTGATTATAGGAGGGATTATTCTTGGAACCTCCTCTTTGTGATGCTATTGAAGATGATCTTGAAGGTGATATGCTCTTGATAAAGCCTGAACCTGCACACAAGGAAACATACAAAGTAGTCAATAGCAAAGGTGCAACCTCTCAATATGAGGCCATTTCATGATTATTACAAAATATGAAAGAAATGCATAAAGAAATGACAAGATGCATGAAAATACTGAAATAAAAGCATAAAGATGCATAAATACTAAAAATAAAGCTTCTAATCTAGGTTAGGAAATCAAATTGAAATGCTATAAATCTGATCTAAAGCTAAAAATAAAGGAAAAGAGACATTAGACCATAGCCATTGATGCTCGAGTAGTTGGCTTTGTTAGATGCTATCAATGTTGGCTATGGCACCTGTGGGTCGCTATTGAAAAAAGTGGTTGTGGGAAAGAGATTATGTTATCTGTATCTTGTGGCTAGCATCAATAAATTCCAATGCTGGATGAATTGAGGTTCTTGGTGCATTCTTGTAGAATGAATTAGGATAAGAAATTGGTTCAATCCATGGTGAATTCGAAGCTTGAATAGATAGTTGTTATTCTCAAACTATGGTAGTCTCGATTGATGAAATGTAGGTGTCATTATGCAATTTGATAGGGCTTCACTATACCTCAGAGGGATGTTGATTATCTCTTCAATATGGTAGAGATTTTCTATGGCTATTGTGCATGAAATCTTCCAGGGTTTGCATGTAAATTTGGGGCCTTAAATAGACACCCAATTTCTCATCCTAGCTTCATAGGGAAGCCAAGAACAAGAAATAGTTATGCTTGGGCAGTTGAGGTGAGACTTCCAAAAGCTTCAATTTTCTTAACCATTCAATAAATCATTACAAATTGTAGCACCCTAAAATTGGCGTAGTAAAATTATAATAATTACATTCACCTTAGTAAATAATTTAAAATTCAAATTTAACCTCCCAAATCACCCGTTAACCGTCGGGTAATCCGTTTCCCCCTTTTTCGCACCAATTTTAAAGGTTGTTTTGACCATTTGACGATATCGTCGCCGATCAGACGATATCGCCCCAGATCTGACGATTTCGTCTGGACTAGGACGTCCAGACGATCTTGTCACAAAACTAATTTTGCAAAGTTAGCTTCTGTTCCAACGGGTCTCCAATCTGGGCAGAAGCGTGTCTATGCCGTTAAGGACCCTCCCCCGTTGGAGATCTCCCAAATTGGGATGATCTACAACCTCCTAACTACTCTCCTAAGCCTATTTAATCCTAAGCTATCCCCTTAGCACCCCCCTGGCTGAAATTCTCTGCAATTTAACTCCATCTACGTTGAACCATCCTAAATTTTCATTTGCACTGGTCCCATACCAATTTTGTTGCAGGTACATCACTATTTTTCAGCCGAAGCCAGCACACATCGTCGTCGACGAACCTGTTCAGATCGGAGGTGAACCTGTTGAATCCGAGGCGATTTCGTACTGATGCGAGATGATCTCGACTGCAGTCCATATTGAGGCAATCAGTGCCTAAAGTTTGCACTTTTCAACCTTTTCTCTACTATTTTATTCTACAAATTAGATAGTTTATTCAGTGTTTATGTTATTTTGCATTTGGAGTTCACCCATTTAGCTTAGATTGCATACTAAGATCATGATTTGTCATTAGAATATCATAATTTGCTTGAATTTATGTTCATAACTATTATTCAATATTCATACATTCATTTGGTGTTGTTTCCCTCTATTAGCACAGTAGTATTTGTGGTATTTTGTATCTATTTTTTTGCTTGCAGGTCTCTAACGAATTCGTCAGATCTCAGATGATTCTGTCAGATCTCAGACGAATCTGTCAAATTCCAGACGATCCTGACTGCTTCAAACATCAGAATCATCATCAGACATTCGGATCAGGTATTCCTCATTTGTATTATGGAAATTCTCTGTTTTATGTCTTTAAATCTATTTTTTGTCCTCATTGAATTTGCATTTTCATTTAGATTAATCTAGATTCATTTGGCCAAACCTAGGATATGAATGCTTAAAGTTAAAAACAAACACATTAAAACACATTCCAAACCTAGGCATGGAAACTGCCCTTAAATGTTTCCTGGTGAACCCACCATCCGTCAAAAAATCATCAAAATACACCTCCCTTGAGAGGCGGGACCTTCGCAAAGTCCTCTCAATCCGAGGTACCGCGACATCCTTTTCCCATCCTCCTTCCGAGCACAGATCCAATAGCCTGAAGGTAAGGATGCAAAAAATTTGGAGCGATACATTTTGGTGAACCCGATGTGAATGCATCATAACCTTTTGAAAACAAAACAAAACAAAAAATATATATATATATATAGAAAAACTAAAACATAGATGCATTTTAAATCCTTTAACTTTGAAATCATGTTTAGATGGTAGCATAGCAGCAATCCATATTTGGATAGAAGTCTCATCTAAATTCAGATCAACTATCTTAAGTAACCTGAATCCATAGAAATATCTTGACAAGAGTAAAATGTACAGATGAGGGATAAAATGCAAGCATCTCATAAAGAAGCTATGGGATTCTATTCCTTTGTTCATAATTTAGCTCATTTAGAAAGAAAGAAATAGAATTGTCTTCAAAGACAAGAGGACAAGAATTAGAACATTAGTCAATAGAATTACATGGGAAATAACACTCCACACAAAAGTAAATTATAAGAAGAGATAGAGCATCAAGAGCCTAACTGACAAAGAAACAAAATTATTGAAAATTTTGGATCTCCAAGATCTCTTGGAAACCAATGACATCAAAATCAAAGCTTAGCCCACCCAACATAATGTATCCTACTCTCTTTTTTAATGGAGCCTCCAAGGTTCAAGTTTGTTAAGTTTTTGGGACAATATATTTAGTTTTTGTACAAGTTCATTTAGTTTTTGTTCAAGTTTGTTAAGAATTTGGGTTAGCATAACAGTTATAGTCTATCAAGAGCTATATCAGTCTATCTGTTACAGGCTCTTAGATTTTTGTATCAGCTTCAGCCAGAGCACATCTGCTGGCTAGGAGCAGAACAGCAAGGCATGTAATTTTGTATCTAAAAATTAATATAAATCCTTTCATCTAGAGGAAATATATATATATATATATATATATATATATATATATATATATATATATATATATATATATATATATATATCAACTACAAGTGATTTAATTCATGGTTGAGAAGTACTTGTTGTCTATGTGACTCACTGCCCTACAATTATCCATGTGCCTTAATGATGTGCTAGAGAGAAGATCATAAATCACATTTAAATGGATCAATCAAGCTAGAGTTGTTGATATTATCAACTATTATGGAAAATGAAAATGAAACCATTTTACCTGTGCATATTAAAAATAATTGTGACACATGCTCAAAGAACCAACCAAAAATAGAAGAAAAGCTTTAATGGTTACAATATTCTGCTTTGTTCAGAAAATATCTCTTTTTTCATCCAATGATTATGCTCCAAATTAATTTGTAATTCAATTTGCTTAAGGTCATAAGAGACATACCAAAAAGACACAGTTTGTTGGGGATCAATCCACACTCCAAAAATTGCTTGGCCTGTAAAGGGCTGGTAGCTAGGTGCTAGAGCACTTGAACTACTTGCTAAGAGGACCTAGGTTCCAATCCTAGCTGGTCCATCCTTTTCAACAAGGTATCAAAGCCAGGCTTGTTGTGCTCAAGCTGCTCTAAATTCACACATGGTTCCCATGTGTGTGGCTTAAGGGCATCTGTTGGAGGTTAATCCAGATTCTAAAAAATTACATGACTTGTAAAGGGCCAATAGCTCAATCATAAAGCACCTGGATATCTTGCTACATGGTCCTTCATTCAAGTCTTATGTGTTCCATGTTTTTCAACACAATTGTATAAATAATCATATAACAGGCTAACACAATTCCAAATAAAAGATACTAATAGCAACTTTATATGACTACATCATACTAAGGATAACCTTCCCAAAAAGTACCAAAATATGATAGTGAGTTTTACCATGAATAAATCAATAACCACTAATTGGAATTAGAGCCCAATCCTCACCTAACATGATCATATGGCATAACAATTCACCCAAAGTGCTTCCACAGAGAATAACAACCGAGAATCTTGAGCCAAGAGAATTCCCAGTCATTGCTAAGTTTCTCATAAAATTATCCCACCTTTCACATGATCACAATAGTCTACCACTATTTTGTGATAATTAAGATGGCACAAACTGAATATATGTTCATTTTGTCTTGAGTGTGTTATTTCATTTGAAATTAGTAAAACCACTAGGAACTCAATATATCTAAGGGATGGCACAACTCCTTTCTTTTGAGAGATTCAGCCCTCACACCTGAGATCCTCTTTCATTCTAGGGTTTTCTTTACAAAATTAAACTTGGACCAGCGGCTTTTCACTTTGATTGTAGATATTGTTAATCTAGCATAGACTGTGGGCAAGGGTTGTTTGTCTAGAATATTGTTCTCTTCATCAACTAAAGAACAATATGGAGGTATGGTTCTCATTTGGTCATTTTGATGATAGTTTTCTTTTAACAAATCGATGGCCTGCTTCTTAAGACTTGTTGATCCTTTTTGGTTTGGTGGAGTTAGGATGGAAATGGAGAGTGTCCCCAACCTCTCTCATTCTCTCTTTATCACATTCATTGAAAGCCTTCCTAAGAAAAGGGGCAAAGCAAGGTTGCCTATTTTACCTATTAGGATAAGCATTTTCTATAAGGGGAACCCCATCATTAAAGTGGATTAGGATACTCACATTCAAGGTTTCAATGAGCAAACCAATAAAAAAAATCTAGGTAACATATCACTTCCAGAAGCCATTATATAGTTATTGATCAGTCAATGACAAGAGGATCAGAGAGCTGTTATTTTCATGTTGCCAAGGAGTTATTTTGTGGTCCTTTACAAAGTTGTGGATTGGAATTGGGTGTTCAAGAATAACCCCCGGAGTAGAGGCAATGTAGTTTTATTAATAAAAATATTGTCTAAAACTCTAAAGAGTTAAGTTTCTTCAAGGAAATCACCTACCATTGGACCAAACTTTATACAGTTACTAGCATTGCCCTTATGATTTTGGTTTAAGAGTGTTTTAGATCAAACTAGAGATAATGTGTGATCTTAAAATGGTCCTTTAATGAAATAAAGTTGATGGAAAACATAAATTATGCAAGGATATACATAGTTATTGATTCTGGTTATGTTAATTCATATATGGTTGATGCACTAGTCATATAAAGATCATTTTTCTTCCTGCATTTATTGATTTTGGAATTTATACTTGCATCAACGGTATATGAGTTCTTTATTACACTTAGGAAAATGCAAGCAATGTTTTGAATGCAACCAGCTATGAGAATCACACCCCAAGAATCCAAAGTCTAATCTGGATAAGGAATTTTCTATGAATGTAGGCACCGTTTAGAATGCAAAGAGTTATGAGAATTGCACTTCAAGAATCCAAAGTCTAATCTAAAGAAGGAACTTTCTATGACGAAGAAAAATCTAGGGGAGAAATGTGGCAATTATATGAAATAGAAGACAACATACATACATTGATGTGGAATACAACCCTATAACTAGGATGAATAAGGCATATCAAAATGATAAGAAGCATTTTAGGTTCAGCCAAATTAGGAAATTAAGGAATCTGAAAATTTGAAATATTTTGAGAGACGTTAAATGGGCAAGAGCAAGAGTTAGGAAACCAAGGAAATGTAGAAGAGATTCTTGAAAATGAAGAGGGCCACCATGAGGTTATCAATAATAAAAAAAATAATGAAAAACAATAATAATAATAATAATAACTGAGATGAGTGTATTGATATAGGACTAGTTGAACCAACTTTTAAGGTATAATAAGGGAATCTAATGTAAAGCATCTCTTGTTTATAGTGGACACTCTGACAAGATGACAAAAATTACTTGCAACCCTATAAGGAATACTTTTTTTTAAGCATTAACTTACCAGGAAGAAAATGCACTAGTTAACTAGTTATTAGTGAAGGTGGTGATAAATTCTAAAATCAAAGGGGAATACTTAGATGCCCCTAGTGTCGCAGGTTTTTAAAAGTTTTTCTGAACGAATCATATTATTGCTAAGCTCTCTCCCATTGACTGAATGTGGATAGCAAAAACAAATGCTTTTGTATAGGTTGTTAATAAGAGAAACAATGTAAGACTAACTCTGTGAAGCTAATCAATTAGATCTGGGGTTGAAAGAAGGTTAGTATAGATTTCAGCTCTATGTGATCAAGTGTGAATATTTGAATGCAATTGACAAGAGTAGAATAGAACACATAAATAGTGAAGTAAAAGCCATTCTAAAATGCTCAAATTTGTCTTCCATTGCTGATTTTTAGAATTTGTGCATTGGAACTTTTACTAAAGAAAAATAAATGGATCAATCAAAAGAATAAACACGTGCAAAGTGCAATGTGGTGAGTGTTTTCTAGTAAGAAGTTGAGAAATATAAAAATTCATAGACCATGGGACCTGTAGAAAAACATGTAATCATTAACAACTGTTAGAGAACATACGCATTATGTGGTCTACCGATAAGGATGCCAATTACATTATCAGTGATGTGACCCGGATTCAATCCCCATGGCGGATGCATATAAGAAGCATTTCTCAAAAAAATAAAAACTGTTAGAGAAGTAGTAAAAAGTTCAATAGATGAATGCATTGTAACTAACACAAGGCCTCAGCCAGCTTCATCTATTCCTATTATGCAGGGCTTTGGCTCTTCTTTAGGAGGTCCAATGTTCAAATCGTGACATGGGCAAGTGTGTGAGGGGTGGGTGTATGCATGGCTATGTGTTTGGCCCCTATTGATAAGCTCAAATATTGCGCTTATCAGATTTCATGGTTGGGATGGAGATGCCTAGTTGTGAACATGGTCGTAAGGTTTCTCACACTAACCTTAATAGAAAAAAATATTCCTATTTAATTAAAGAGTAACATATTCTTATAATAGAATTTTCAGCCACATTTTCCTTACTTTATTTATATTTATTTATTCTTTTATTTTGTATTTATTTTTATTTAGGAAGCAAGTGTTGTGACTCTAATAAAATTTGATATGGTTCATTTTATTAAATATTTTACATTTTAAAACTATGACCTGTTATAAATAATATAAATATTTGGTATGCGACTCAAATATAACTCTCACCTCCTCTTATCCAACTCCCTTTTTTACTAGTAGAAGTTATATCTAGGTATGCATGAATTTTAAATACCCCTCCCTTATAATATACTTACCAATTTACCGATGGTTCAACTTGATATTAAAAATACCCCTTGTATGCATTCACCTGGTATTTACCATTTCCTCATAGTGACCCCCCTATTTCAACTTGGGTAGTTTCAATATAGGCACACTGGTTGTGGTTACTTGATTGACCACTCAGGATGTCAACTCCAGATATAGTGAGACCTCCTGCACCAACTGGTTATAGACCACCTCACTCTTTTCTAACATGTGCATTAGTTCTACCACAATGGGCTCTAGTGAGTCAAATTTGTATTTTATGGCTCTCTTAGCCCATTCACAAGATCATTGCTCCTTTGTCCATGGCTAGGATTCTTCCTTTGAGATCATCCACTCTTTAGGATGTCATAATCCTTGATCATTCTGATCTAGAGGGGACTTAAATGACTCTTAAGGGAGAGATACAAAAACTTGATCATGCCTCTGATTATAGAGTACACACACTAACTTGGATGCCTAATTGTTGAATAGTCAACATAAAAGGTGCAAGGACACTTTCACAGACATCCCAAGACTAAAGAACATGGTGTGTGCAACACTTAGTTGTTCAGTAACTAAGACACTGGTACCAATTGTTAGTACCGAACAAAGATAAGATAAGATTATACATGTAATATGTTACAATATATAGGCAGGAGGCCTATATGAAGGATATGACAAATGTCAAGGAATATGACAAGTGTCAAACTAAAAGTAGGCATAGTGCACATTAATTCTAACATTCCCCCTTAATGTGCACTATCCTAACTATAAAAAAACAAGTCAATATTAGCTAACATTCCCACTTAATGTTGACTTCTAAAAGAACCCTAATATCCTCCTTTATTACATGATTTGGTCTAGGCTTGTGCTCTTTGTGCTTGGCTCTCCAACTTTGAATAATGCTAGATCAACGATGTATACATCTCGGTTTGTTGCCTCAGGGTCAGCCACTTCCTTGGATCTATTGCCACTAGGTCAGTCGTCTAAGAACCTTAGGGTTATCTTGTGTGCCTTAGGATCAGCCACTTTTGGGTCTGTTGCCTCTGTAGGTCATCCTCCAGGTATGTTGCCTCTCGTAGATCATTGACTAGATTCACCATGAATATCATCCCCCCTCATGGTGAACTCAATCTAAAAGGTGTTGGTCTCTACCAAAAATACACCTTAATACAAAATAAATACGAGCCATGAAATATAACAAAATGAGCCATAGAATCCAAATAGAGGAGAAGAAGAGAATAGAATCTTTTGAAGTATCTTCATATGTAGTATTCAAAATTTGATCCAAAAAAACCCCGGATAGAGTCTAGGGTGTCTATGTCTATAGTCCCTAGAGTAGGTGTCCTTATGGTGACCTCATCCCACCGGAATACATGGGTAACCAACCGCTACATCCGCTAGGTGCTATAGAGAAGGTGACTAGGTACAAGGATCACATACAATTTCCTTGGGAGTGTTGGTTCAACCGAGAGTGCACTCCATGATTACAATATTTGAGGTTAAAAAGGACAAATGGAACAACCTCAAAAAGAAATTTGAACACCACCAATGTGTCCGTCATAGAAAAATCTTTCCAACAACTATAAACACCCTTATGTTCCACTCTCAATGGGGCTTTCATCATTTGGAAAAATAGTATGCCTCTCTAGGCAGGAAAAATAAAACATCTCCATAATAAAAATCAAAGTGGTATCCTTCCACTTTGTAAACATTTATCCCATTTTAAAATAAAAAACTAAAGTGGACCCCGCCACTTTTATTTAAATAAACTTCCCCTCATCATGTTGAAAATTTATAGCCCTTTTTTAACATGCATGATGGAAACACCTCAACAGATGATTACTAGCAGAACATGAATACGCACAAAAAAACACCATCTTAGCATGAACAACACCACCGTACCATGCCAAATTTTAGGACCGGAAGATCAATATATTCCTCAACTAAATCTACAAAACTAAACGTATGTGTGTCGATATTTGTCGATAATTTATTGTTGGCGACATACATTTTTTTTGTTGAAAGGCGTGTGCGAGAAGCTGCTAGTCATTGTGTCTGTGGAATTTTTTATTTTAATTGTGCCAGTCATTATACCCATTGAATACTTTGCCAGGGAGAGATGTGGATGATACCATTTTGGTCGATGCATTTATTAATTTTTTTGTTGACAATCTGCTATCTCTTATGGTGATTTTAATTTTTTCAATGTTCTATAAGTCGTCTAGCATGGGAGTAGAAGGCATCAATCCACCTTGGTGTGTCACTTTGTGATTTTTTATTACACATTACAGACTGCAGTAGTAGATAAAATGGAGGTGCTTGGCACCTTGCACCTTCCCTATAACCATTTGTTGTAATTACTGCACCTGACAACTACGATATGGAGCTCAACCTTTTGGAGTGGATGAAAAAAATGCAGGCCCTTCCACTTGTTTTGGTGTTGCACATGTTGTGTCACTATTTATGTTGCACTGTAAAGATAAAAATATTTAGTGTTGAATGGTTGCTTTTTTGTGGAACAAATCCATGGAGGATGCTGCTACAAATCGGACCTGTTTCCAATTGCGGGGAGCATCCACTGGTGGTAAGAAGGAGGATTTACAATTGTCTTCTATTGAACAAATATGAGATAAGATTATACATGTAATGTGTTACAATATATAGGTAGGAGGTCTATATGAAGGATATGAAAATTTTCAAGGAATATGACAAGTGTCAAACTAAAAGTAGGCATAGTGCACATTAATTCTAACATTCCCCCTTAATGTGCACTATCCTAACTATAAAAAAAACAAGTCAACATTAGGTAACATTCCTCCTTAATGTTGACTTTTAAAATAACCCTAACATCCTCATTTATTACATGATTTGGTCTAGGCTTGTGCTCTTTGTGCTTGGCTCTCCAACTTTGAATAATGTTATATTAGCCACTTCCTTGGATTTGTTGCCACTGGGTCAGCCATCTAAGTGCCTCAGGGTCATCTAGTGTGCCTCAGGATCAGCCACTTCTAGGTCTATTTCCTCTACAGGTCATCCTCCAGGTACGTTACGTCTCATAGGTCACTAACTAGATTCACCATAAATATCATCCCCCCTCATGGTGAACTCAATCTAGAAGGTTTCAATCTCTGTAAAAAATGTGCCTTGATACAAAAGAAATACGAGCCATGAAATACAACGAAATGAGCCATAGAATCTAAATGGAGGAGAAGAAGAAGAGAACAAAATATTCTGAAGTGTCTTCGTCTGTAGTCTTTAGAAGTTGATCTAGAAAAAACCTTGGATATATTCTAGGGTGTTTATATCTGTAGTCCCTAGAGTAGGTGTCCTTATGGTGACCTCCTCATCCTACTGAAATACATGGGTAACCAGCCGCTGCATCCACTAGGTGCTATAGAGAAGGTGACTAGGTACAAGGATCACATACAATTTCCTTGGGAGTGTCGGGTTCAACCGAGAGTGCACTCCATGATTACAATATTTGAGGCTAAAAAGGACAAATGAAACACCCTCAAAAAGAAATTTGAACACCACCAATGTTTCCATCACGAAAAACCTTTCTAACGACTATAAATACCCCTATGTTCCACTCTCAATGGGGCTTTCATCATGTGGAAAAATAGTATGCCTCTCTAGGCAGGAAAAATAAAACATCTCCATAATAAAAATCAAAGTGGTCTCCTTCCACTTTATAAACATTTACCCCATTTTAAAATAAAAAACTAAAGTGGACCCCACCACTTTAATTTAAATAAACTTCCCCTCATCATGTTGAAACTTTATAGCCGTTTTTTAACATGCATTATGGAAACACCTCAACAGATGATTACCAGCAGAACATTAATATGCACAAAAAAACACCATCTTAGCATGAACAACACCACCGTACCATGCCAAATTTTAGGACCGAAAGATCAATATATTACTCAACTAAATCTACAAAACTAAATGTATGTGTGTCAATATTTGTTGATAACTTGTTGTTGGCGACATACTTTTTTTTTGTTGAAAGACGTGCGCGAGAAGCTGTTAGTCATTGTGTCTGTGGAATTTTTTATTTTAATTGTGCCAGTCATTATGCCTGTTGAAGACTTTTCCATGGAGATATGTGGATGATACCATTTTTATCGATGCATTTATTTATTTTTTGTTGACAATCTGCTATTTCTGATGGTGATTTTTAATTTTTTCAATGTTCTATAAGTCGTCCAACATGGGAGTAGAAGACGTCAATCCACCTTGGTGTGTCACTCTATTATTTGTTCATTACACATTACAAACTGCAATAGTAGAGAAAATAGAGGTGCTTGGCAAATTACACCTGCCCTATAACTATTTATTGTAATTACTATGCCCAAAAACTATGATATGGAGCTCAACCTTTTGGAGTGGATGAAAAAAATGTAGGCCCTTCCACTTGTTTCGGTGTTGCACATGTTGTGTCACTATTTCTACTGCACTAAAAAGCTAAAAATATTTAGTGTTGAATGGTTGATTTTTGGCAGAACAAATCCATGGAGGATGTTGCTACAAACCGAACCTGTTTCCAACTGCGGGGAGCATCCGCTGGGAGTAAGAAGGAGGATTTACAATTGTCTTCTACTGAAAAAATATAAGATATTATTATACATGTAATGTGTTGCAATATATAATCAGGAGGTCTATATGAAGGATATGACAAATGTCAAGGAATATGACAAGTGTCAAACTAAAAGTAGGCATAGTGCACATTAATTCTAACATTACCCCTTAATGTGCACTATCCTAACTATAAAAAAAACAAGTCAATATTAGGTAACATTCCCCCTTAATGTTGACTTTTAAAATAACCCTAACATCCTCCTTTATTACATGATTTGGTTTAGGCTTGTGCTCTTTGTGCTTGGCTCTCCAACTTTGAATAATGCTAGATCAACGGTGTATACATCTCGGTCGATTACCTCAAGGTCATCCACTTACTTGGATTTGTTGCCACTGGGTCAGTCATCTAAGTGCCTCAGGGTCATCTAGTGTGCCTCAGGATCAACCACTTCTAGGTCTGTTGCCTTTGCAGGTCATCCTCCAGGTACGTTGCATCTCGTAGGTCACTGACTAGATTCACCATGAATATCATCCCCCCTCATGGTGAACTCAATCTAGAAGGTGTCGGTCTCTGTCAAAAATGCACCTTAATACAAAAGAAATACGAGCCATGAAATACAACAAAATGAGCCATAGAATCCAAATGGAGGAGAAGAAGAAGAGAATAAAATCTTCTGAAGTGTCTTTGTTTGTAGTCTTTAGAAGTTGATCTAGAAAAAACCTTGGATAGAGTCTAGGGTGTCTATGTATGTAGTCCCTAGAGTAGGTGTCCTTATGGTGACCTCCTCATCCTATCGAAATACATGGGTAACTAGCCGCTGCATCCGCTAGGTGCTATAGAGAAGGTGACTAGGTACAAGGATCACATACAATTTTCTTGGGAGTGTCGGGTTCAACCGAGAGTGCACTCCATGATTACAATATTTGAGGCTAAAAAGGACAAATGAAACACCCTCAAAAAGAAATTTGAACACCACCAATGTGTCCATCATGGAAAACCTTTCTAACGACTATAAATACCCCTATGTTCCATTCTCAATGGGGCCTTCATCATGTGGAAAAATAGTATGCCTCTCTAGGCAGGAAAAATAAAACATCTCCATAATAAAAATCAAAGTGGTCTCCTTCCACTTTATAAACATTTACCCCATTTTAAAATAAAAAACTAAAGTGGACCCCACCACTTAAATTTAAATAAACTTCCCATCGTGTTGAAACTTTATAGCTCTTTTTTAACATGCATGATGGAAACACCTCAACGGAAGATTACCAGTAGAACATGAATCCGCACAAAAAAATACCATCTTAGCATGAACAACACCACTGTACCATGCCAAATTTTAGGGCTGACAGATCAATATATTCCTCAACTAAATCTACAGAACAAAACATCAGAAGGTGAATGGAAAACAAATAGGCACCATCTCCCAAATACAGCACAACATGCATAACATGGTGAAATTGGTAATTAAATTGTTTCAAACTGCACATCATTCGTGCCAACAAAAACAAGTGGATGACATCAAATTCGATCATGAAAAAACATTGTCGCAGTTAAATGCCATCGTGATGCAAAACTAAACCAACACAGAATCAGCAAACCCCGTCTGCAACTAGGTTCACTATCACCACCAGCTAAAGCGAATAATGACACTACAAACAAGTTCATCCTCCTTCAAAAGTCTCCATTCCCAATTCTCATCAAACTCACGCATGTCAGGGGTGGCAAGGGTATGCACATCATGTAATATAACAACAAACAGTCGATCTGCCATATCCCAATGTCACTCGAGGTGTGGAAACTCTGCCATGCCAACACAAATTTTTACCATTCGATTAGTAAAGTAGCATACATGACCTATAAATGAGGTTCCACAACAATCCAAAAAACAAGTCCAACATCCTAGATTTCACTGTTGCGCATATAGGGCCACTGAGAGCAGTATCTTTTAGAAATAAATACCATCGTCGGCTATCCATATGCAAATGTACCAACATCTTGAAGCTTATCTTAATTCTGGCCATGCAATCGTCTCCCATCACGATTTCAGAAAAAATAATTAGGGCCAAACATCCAAAGCCATAAATTAATCTCCATCCATATTGGGATCCAGGAGCCTTCATAAACAGAAAATAGGAATTAAAAACTCTCGATCGCTGGGAAATGAAAACTCCACATGGCAATGATCTATCTGCTCCATGTTTGCAGTCCACCCATACTCTCCCATAAAAAACATCAAGGATCTCCACTTCTTCGAAGCGCTACTACGATGGCAAACTAGATGTTCCACTCCATGAAAAAATACAGTCATAACAGAAAAACAATACAGGAAAATTGACTGTCAATATAGTAGGCCACTACAACATCTGCAACCAACAGTGTTTCTCGAAATCAAAACAGGTGGGAAATAGCAACTGAACTTCAAGATGTCATAGTAAATAGGTGCACCACTGTCAAATCTGGTAGAAAAAAATGATGGGAGATCCACTTTGGCCGCAGCTAGATTTGACGCACAGATGAGTCTGGCTGGAGCTTAGAAAACTTTTACAGCGAGATGAATTTCGAGGCGAGAAATAGAGTGGTTTATAGGGCCCTCCATAAACAACAATCTTCAAGCATGCATAAGTTACATGGTTTATCATTATCTATAACGGTTGGGTGTGCATTTGAAGAGCAGTCAGTAATCTCGACTTCGTGGAAAAAGATACCACAAGATTAATGTTCAATGGTTTCAATTAAAACTTGATCTCGGGTCGCATGATATGGACTGGTGAATAACTTTTCAAATGGTTATTTTGAACTACAGTTTCTCCAATGATCTCCAACTTGCAACCATGTGAGAGCAGATCGGGTTTGTGGATGCAGCGAGATCTCTATTAACTAGGTCATCACAGTACTTCACAAAATACCCACATTCAGCAAAATAAATTCACAATGATAGAAATGCACCATCACAAAACAGACCTGCATTAAAAAAACTGATTTAAAAAAAATAAATTCCACCCACCACGGTATGCATCAATCTCCATATCACATTGTCACCATCACTAGATTTTTCACCACTGGTAGTTCGCCTGGATCGGACAGATGATTGGGATGCAACCCACTCTATAAATATAATTGCTCCAAGTACTAGAAGGTTTAGCGAGATCTTTGTTAACTCCTATTTGTCACCGTTCGAGCCCAAGACAATATCGTTCGAGTCGATATTCCACTCCCACAAGTGGTAATTCAAGGCACCATGGCCCTCTACGCGAAGGTGAAACATCTGCTGACGAGATTACCAGAATAACCCCACTATCACTAGCTTGGTCAATCTCCACTAGACTGAATCTTTCTCTGCATGATCAATGTGATTAACCTTCACAAACTCATATATACGACTATCGATGCAGTGTTTGCTTTTTAGAGTGGGTTTTCAACTGAATAGAATGTTCGCCTACAGTCATCAAACAATAGAATCTCCATGAGAAAATCTCGTGCTTAGAAAAAAAAAATCGTTCACTATCTAAAAAATGGGGAGGGCTCCCATCTATTTTCTCCTCCTATCTGGTATTCTGTCTGCTACAGTGTCAAGTGAAAAAAGACTCATCTTCTACAAACTTGCACCAGATCCGATCCAAGATGTCTTCACAGTCAATGACCTCACAACTTTAAAAAATAGGAGAAACCATTCCATTCTACATTAGGTTCGATCTCAAAAATAAAATGACCAGGTGATCTCCTCGCATAGTAGTTTATCGTCATTCATGTAGAGATTTAAAAAAATGCACTCCTCGATGTTGGCATCGTAGGAGCTATTTCACAAATCGACACCAATGTAGCTTTGTTACAGTATTTGCTACATGAAATCCGCTGAATGAAATTTGGAGCGTCGCATTACATGCAAAAGGTCGCGACTCGATGTCCACCCTACTTCCGCTTTCACGTCATCACAACGGTGGTGACAACTGTCAAATCCACCACGACTAGGGCAGAAACGATATCTATCTACCAAATCTCTGTCATGGCGGCTTCAAACCCCAACGCAGTTAGCCATTGTAAAAATTTTGCCCATATGAAGGGTATCTTCCTCGCAAAAAATAAACCCTGCAAAAAAAAATAGAGATTCTAAAATATGATGAACAGGACTGAACTTGCAGAAGACATTGTATCCTGTTTTTCATTTCTCTATCGAGAAACTACTTCTCGGATACATCGGGAAAAATGGCAACCATTAATTTCTTCAACGTCTGGTTTTTGATCCATCCATTAAGGATGGAGAGCATACTCCCTCAGTATCCGAAAAAATAGGGGAAAAATGAGGGGGAAATTTCCATGAGGGAAATCCCCCTCAAGGGTTGACACAGGCAGGAGAGCGAACCTGCTCTGATACCAAATGTTAGTACTGAACAAAGATAAGATAATATTATACATGTAATGTGTTACAATATATAGGCAGGAGGCCTATATGAAGGATATGATAAATATCAAGGAATATGACAAGTGTCAAACTAAAAGTAGGCATAATGCACATTAATTCTAACACCAACTATGTTGGGCTTGGTTCTTGATGGTTATCTATAACCTAGGCTTTGATACCAATTGTTATAGAGTCAAGGTCGTAGGTTAGTGACCCCTAACCATAAGACACCACGAATGCCTTAAGAGTGGTTCTTAGGAAGCCAATGCACTAATGATGCCATGGATTATGCCTTCACATGTATAGTGGCCCTACACATCACAACAAAATAACCCATGCACAAGACTCTTTTCAAGGAGTTAGTAGTAGAAACCATCACATACATGAGCATGACAACAAGTTCATGACATAAGGAAGAACACACACATCAATTGGGAGCCAAGAGAATATTTATATTGCACAAAAGCGACTAGAAATCCAATATTACAACTCGATCATCAATTGCTCAATTCTCTCACAATGCTAGGCTTGACATGGTATGTACAACAAGGACAAACTCAAGACTTGACTTATGGGGTGCTCGATGGACTTGTAGACCCCAAGTCTTGTACAACTAGTCCTCTACTCTCACAACACAAAATGGCCCATCCACAAGCTCTAGGCCAACATGCAACTGAAGGTCTTGGATAACTCACCTTATGGTAAAGCTCTCACTCACTTTGACAACTTAAAATTATAACTTTTTATAATTTTAAGTGTTATTAATTTAATTATCAAGTGGCATTAGCTCAATCGATCAGATTCCTCGATCTTTAGAGAGGAGACCAAGGTTCAAACCTTACCAAGAGATACATGGATAATATATATGCTTTGTTGTAATAGTGGTGAAGATGTAATATGGGTGTGGGGTCTTGGATAACTCACCTTATGGTAAAGCTCTCACTCACTTTGACAACTTAAAATTATAAATTTTTATAATTTTAAGTGTTATTAATTTAATTATCAAGTGGCATTAGCTCAATCGATCAAATTCCTCGATCTTTAGAGAGGAGACCAAGGTTCAAACCTTACCAAGAGATACATGGATAATATATTTGCTTTGTTGTAATACCACTATGTGGTGAAGATGTAATATGGGTGGGGTCTGTTTCAATCCCATATAACCAATTGAAATAAAAATTGTTATTAATTTAATTTAAATACTATAGTAATTAATTTTTTATGTAAAATTTTGTTAGTAAAAACTTATCTATTATATAAAAGTTAATGTTATTGGAATAAATTACATAAAATATTGTAACTAAATTTTACATGTATAATGTGATCATGTAGCACAGTTGGTGAATGTCTTGGGTGTTGATAGAGGCCAACCCAAGCTTCATTCCCCTTGTGTCCACCCTGCAAATACGTGGTACAATTGGTGAATATTTTGTGTGTTGGTAGAGGCCGACACAGGTTCCATTTCCCCTATACCCCACCTTATGGATACTCAAATCACAGTCCCTTGTGATTGATACCACGTGGTATACTCAAATGGGATAGCTATAGCTGGCTAGAGAGCTAGGTTATTGGGGATTTAATTTCACCTAAAAATTTTATCCTAAGGGAAAAACGCAACAATTCGAACTTTGACTATTTTTTGGGAGGTCCAAGATTCAAACTGTGGCATGAGCAAATGTGTGAGGGGGTGGGTGTGTGTATGGTTGTGTTTGACCCTTATTGATAAGCTCAACTCTCACCCTTATGAGAGGTCATGGTGGAATGGGAATGCCCAACCTTGAGCGTCATACGTAGGGGTTTTTCACACTAATCAATAACCACATATATATATATATATATATATATATATATATATATATATATATTAAAATAAAATATTTTTTTATTAATATATATTTTTTGGTTACATATGAGAGTTGGTCACAACCACACTATTTTTAGTAGTTGACAAGTGCAGGGTTCAAACCGCAATGGCTGATCCCACAAAACCTATTTCGTCTCTTATTGTTGCTCCCACCAAACCTATTTTGTTTCTTATTGTTGACCTGACGTGAAGGGGACCATCGTCGCTCAAGATTTGTACCATCACCATCGGTCTGGCACACACTCAAAGATTTAAATCAGACTACTACCTTTGCAAATAGGCTACCCCCAAGGTTTGAACCAAGGTTTCTTTTTGGGAAGTGTCTGGCCAGACAAACACTTACCAATCCACCTAACCCTCGAAGACTATTTTTTATTAATATTAATTATTAAAAAAAAATTGATGAAAAAAAAAAAAATTATATTAAATCAAGATAAATAATTTAGTAGATTAGATTTCTCAATTTTTAAGGACTAGTTTTTTCATTCAAATCTTGTTGAAGTAATGCATGTGTAATTGCAAATAATTATAATATCATTATATGGTCATAACGTGAGACTCATTTCAATCTCATATAACTTATTATATTTTTTTAAAAACCATATATATTTTTTATTATACTAGAGGAATAACTTGTCGTGGGATTGAATCTTGCTCTTTGTCGCCAGTTGCATCGGGTAAACCTTTTACATAGACACTGTCATGACATGCCCACCAATACTATGGGGCCTAGGGGTGACATGCCCACCAATACTATGGGGCCTAGGGATTGAAACCCTAGCCTTCGTACTCCCACAAAAACGTTTTAACCGTTAAACCAAACCCTCAAATCCTTTTTAAAAACCATATTAAATAAATATAAAAAATAAATTATTTTAAACAAATACTATATAGTTTGTGCATAGACTAATAAACATTGGGGGTGTTGTGGGACTTAACGATTTATGGATCAAACTTTTTACCAATAACATAATAGAATTAAAGGTGAAAGTTGTGGGTTTGCTGATGTGGTATTCTTATCTTGTACGAAGTTTCTTTAAGATAGCCAAACATATTTTTCAAATTCTTATGATGAGGTAATGTATTAGAACCATTTCCCTTAAAACAAGACGACAGCCAAACATATTTTTCAAATTCTTATGATTAGGTAATGTATTAGAACCATTTCCCTTAAAACAAGAAGACATAAATATTAAGGTAATTTCATTAATATTTTTTAAAAACATAATAATTTTATAAAATATTTCAAGATTAAAAATTTACTTAAATTTATAAATAATACTTGGTGATTGGGATAGCAATACTTGATTTCAATTGTGAGCCTTTCTAAGTTTATAAGATATTTCAATATAAATTAAAAAAACTATAAATAATATTTGATATTAATGATGATAATTAGGATAATAATATTGGATTCCAATCTTGAGTTTTTTAGGTCTCCTCACTGAAGTAAATGTTTAGAGAGGTGAACAAGTGATTATAGTGATAGATTTCGAGATTCAAAGTGTACCCACAAAAATAAAATGATGGAAACTTACCGGTTTCCTATAAAAAAAAACCAATTTCTTATATATAAAAATATATAAATACTAAGCTACTTTAAAAACAGGTCCGAGGTGTAGACCAATTGGTACGAACAAGCCCCCTTAATAAAATGATGGAAACGTTACCGGTTCCTATAAAAAACCAATTTTTTATATATAAAAATATATATAAATACTAAGTTACTTTAAAAACAGGTTCGAGGTGTAGACCAATTGGTTCGATCAAACCCTATAAAAGGGTGAGACCTCCAAAGTTCAAATCTCGGGTCTCGTCGGATTGAACGTTTGTCCTTATGCTTTCAATGGAGTAAAAAATTTAAAATGATTATAATACGATGGTTATAGGATGAATTGCACGAAGATTTACGTGACTGGCTTCCGAAGCGAACAGTGCAGAAAACTGTGATGGTCATAAAAACCAAACAACCTACCGAAAATCGTAATAACTACAGATTCCACCATGTTATAAAACAAAACTCTTAAACATATATTCTAACTCTCACACAATTCCGAACATAACCCCAACTAACGTGTTGGACCATACTCTTCCTCTTCCAACTTTGACGAAGATAATTTTTACATTTTTTAGTCCGGGATTACGAGGGAAGCGGTCGAGGCGATAGGGTCCCAGATTTGGACTTGATGTTCAGTTGTGGCGATAGGGTCGTCGTCAGGAAAAGCCATGGATTTTCTCATTCCATAAATCCATACAAGGATTTCTTAATTTAGCAAATCAAGGACGAAGATTCATACTAAACAAAACATGTGGATGATGTATATATATAACTTCATTGCAATTGTAAAGATCACTTCACAAGGCCAAGTGCAAAGTGTAGCACATTTAAATATATTTTATAAGTTACATTTGAAATGTATTGGTTTTATTGGTTGCAAAGTCGATTTCATGTGATTAAAGATTGTTCTTATAAGTTTAATGTGTTAGGTACTTTGTTTTAAAAAATAATATTTTTTCTTAGTAAAAGAGAATAATGTTTATATATTATGATATATAAAATTTTATTATACAATCCTTATTCTATGTATTGAAATAATGTTTAGGTGTATTGAATTTTAGCCTATGTTAAAACTTGGATTCTTGAATTTGTTCTCTTTTATTCTAGTTAGTCTTTTTGCATCATGAAATGTATGAGGATTACATATAAATTTCATCTATATTTCTCCCTTGAGTCCATGTTGAAATCTCAATACTATCATCACAAAGAATATAGGTGTCATTAAGAAGGCCTATAAATTCAATAATTCAATACAATACTAGTTAACTAATCATGTTTGAATAGTTTGAAGTGATCTAATGACATAGGAGGAAGAAGATCCTTTATTAAACATTATATATATATATATATATATATATATATAACATCATATTTTTTTTTAAAATGTTTTAAAAGTGATAAAATTCCTCATTGATAATGTAATTAAACTTTTAAATTTTGTAAAATAAAATTTTTATTGCACATACATGACCAATTACTGAAATTTATGATTAAATGTCTTCTCACCATTTTTATCAAGAGAGTCAAACACATCTTTCTAACTTATTTTTCATATGTTGTGTGGTTAGACTCATAAGTAGGACTATGGCCTCGCACAATGTCATATGAAAGGAACCTAATATAAAGGAAAAATATACCCATAATCAATCTTAGCATTCTTATTGACACTCATTTATATTAAGTATGTCTAATAGTTAATACTTTGAAGTTTCTAAAAGGAGTTTAACATTTGAATCCGAAAGGATAAAGTTGTAAACCATACTTTGGTATGTGTGGTTCAACACTTGGATAACCATATTTTTGTAAAAGGAGATTTAAGATTTGAATCCGAAATGGATATATTTATACACCATACTTTGGTATGTGTGGTTCAACACTTGGATAACCACATTGTTCCTTATAAGCTTTGGCCTTTTTATGTTGAAAACTATATTACTTACTTTATTTTTTATTCTTTGTATTGATTTTGATATTGAAGAACACAAGCTTATATTGAGAGGGGGGTGAACAATATAAGACCACTTTTTACTTTTCTTTATCAATCAATATTATGCAATGTATAGATAGCAATATCAAAAATAGTAATCAAAGCAATGTAAAAATCACCACACACAATAGAGACACCAAAATTTACGTGGTTCACCCAATGTGGGCTACTCCATGGAGAAAATATTTCACTAAAATTTTCTCAATCAATCTCTTGGGAATCCTTTCCCTATTACAATGTTTATGGATCTCTATCCAAAGGAGACACCAATCCCCTAATAAATTTTATGGATCTCTATCCACAGGAGACACCAATCTCTGAACTCTACTATGGCTGGTGATCCTCTAGAAGACCTCTACCTCCACTGCCCTTAGAAAATGGAACTCTATCCATAGAATACATCTGTACTCCCTCTTATGTTGGAGACCTATGTCCTCAACTCTATCACCTCCAAATCTCTGTCTCAAATTTGCACTAAACATAGTCCTTTGATCTAGCACAAATTTATCCTCAATCTCTGTCTTTGGTTTGGCACAAATCTGTCCTCAAATCTGCACCAAACTTCTGTCCTTGAATTTGTAGTAAACATAGTCCTTTGATCTAGCACAAATATATCCTCAAGCCTTAACTCAAAGCTCGACTTAATCTCAAATCAACTCTACTAGATCTGTCCCAAACCTTAACTCAAGGTTTTAACAAATAAATCAATCAACTCTGCTCTCAAGTCTTCTCAAAGACTTGTCTCAAATTTGCCTTGTAATATTCCACAAAAGCTCACACTAATTTGTCCACAAGTCCTCTCTAGAACTTATCCAAATCTGCTCTACAATTCCTCACTAGAACTTGTCCAAATATGCTCAATAATTCCTCACTAGAATTTATCCAAATATGCTCTCAATCTGTATTGTAAGCTTCCACAAAAGCTTACCCAAATAAGTCCACAAGTCTCCTCAAAGACTTACCTCAAATCTGCTTAACAAGTCCACACTAGAACTTGTCCAATCTCATAGAAACATAAAGAGAATTGTTAGAGACTCAATATGCTCTATAATCATCACAATTCTCAATCACTTTCAATCACTCTTTTGAAACATACATAGAATTGTTAGAGACTCAATATGTTTCACACTCATCAATACTCAACCTTTTTCTCAAATCAATTCAAAATATAGAGTAACTTGTTTTATAGAACTTGAACAATCACTTCATACATTCACTTGACTAGGCTCAACCAACTCTACTCAACCAATCACTCAATGAAATAACCCTTGCTTACAAACCCTAGTACAAGCATATGAATACTTACTCAAAATGTTTTCAACAATGCTTATCTACCAACCTCACATAACTCATGATCTTTGCAAACCCTAGTTCAAGTTCTTCACTCAAACAATGGCTTCAAAAACAATGCTTATCAAACAAGGTTTTATCAACAACTCTTTATTCTAGAAAACCTTGAAGCATTAATTCAAAACACACTCAACAATGCTTATAAAACAATCTTCACATATAGCTCAACAACTCAACAAGGAAACCTAATTAAGTCCTTTTCACTCCAAAGTTGTTTTTCAAAAAACCAACCAATCAACTCAACCAAAGAAGAATATGTCCATACCTTTTTCTTTGATGTAGGATGACCTTAAAAACCTAGATCAAATATCACAACTTTCTTTGCCAAGTACAAAGGGTTAGATGACAATAATTATCACCCTAAAACTTTTCTTAAAATACAATGATAAATCAAATCCCAAATACACCTTATTGCTCCATATCAATAATAAATTCCAACATCATAATTTTCATCAAAAACTCTTTAATAAAATATAACTCAATTACTACTTATAATTCCTTTCTCAAATTGCACTTGTCAAATAAAATACTTTATAAAATAATGCAATTTATTCTTCTAAGATAAAAAATTAATTACCTTAGTTTTACTTTATCAAAAACTACCTTTTATCATGCCCAAAAATCACTTTAGCTTAAAATTAAATAATCCACTTTTAATCACCTTATCCCTCCTAATATTCTCACACAAACTTAGGCAATTAAAATTAATAAAAAACTAATACCTTACCCCTTTGTGGGATTCGAATCCAAGATGTTGCCTTCGCTTTGCACCTTAGCCACGACCTTGGCTGTCGCGTGAGCTAAGCACTCACGTGGAAGCTTAATTAAGCACCCGCATGCTTATTTACCCTCTCGCTGGTGTCACCAAAATAAATATGAAAATGTTTATCCACCTACTATCATTTGGTTTCGAACTCGTGACCTCTCTACTACTAAGACCAAGCACTACCAACTGCACTAGTCATTGTATGGTGGTTAATGGTGATTTGCTTGTCCTTTTGAAACCACCCAAAATTTTGGATGATGTCAGCACACTATCTCCTCTTCTTCCTTCCACTAAACTGTAGCGAATATCTCACGATTCAGAATTCGAATTACTTTTTTATTTTGCTTTGGGTGAGGTAATATTTATATTGCCTATGGTTTCCTCCAATGCGTTGGTGGTGGTGTTCGACTTTGAACGTCGGTGCTATGACTTTAGGATTGAACCCTAAGTAAATAAATAAATATTTATTTTATAAAATTTAAATTCATTTGCATTTAAATATTTATAAATTTAAATATTTAAATCTTCTTCCTTGGCTTTTTAAAAAATGCCTCCTTGGGTCTTTATAAACACCTTTATTTTTTCCCACATGGTTTTAATAAAAACCTTTTATGCCATCGTGGTTTTTAATAAAAAACTTTTGTGCCACCATGGTTTTAATAAAAACCTTTTATGCCACCATGGTTTTAATAAAAAACCTTTCATTTTGCTTCACATAATATTATTTTGTCAACCTCTTGCATTGCTCATTTTAACCTATTGGCATCAACGGTGGTTCACTCCTTGACATCGATGACAACTTCATGCCTTGACATCAATGACAACTCTATGGACTCAAAATGTCCAACAATCTCCCCCTTTGTCATTGATGGCAACCCAATAAATTTTTACCATTTCCTTGACCTTTTTATTTTGCTCCCCCTGGGAAATTGCTCTCTCCTTAAATCAAATCTCTCCCCCTTGCTCAAATACCAAATTTATCCCCCTTACTAAAATCTCTCCCCGTTTGACATCAATGGAAAAGGGTCACCTTTGGGGCTCGAGGCTAAGAATGAGTATCTTAGCTTAGCCCCTCCCCCATATCCTCTTGAGGTGGTTAATTCTGGGATGGGATTATTTCTACTTCTAGCAAGCACTGGTCTTTACATTTATCCTCTTTCCTTCTCATTTGATCCTTATGATTTCTTTGACTGTTCCTATTCTTGATCTTGTCCATGTCCACATTCATGTTCCTATTTATATCCATATTCCTGTTCCTGTTCATGCTTTATTATAGAATGTCTGCTCTACACCACTTTGTTTTGTATCTATCATTATTGCACTTATAACACTTAATGTTATCATTATTTGGAGGTGCAAATGTCTTAGGATTTCTCCTAGTGAAGTCATATCCCTTTATTTAATGAACCCTATAATTTATTGCCTTGTGACCAAATTTATTACATGAGTAGCAATATCCATGGAAAATTTGTATGTTCCCATATTCTTGTCTTTTATGTGTCTTGCATTGTGAAGCCATGTGCCCAAAACTGTGACATGAAATACATATTCCATTGAATTTTCCTTCTCTTGACCTCATTGGTCTCTTAGTCTCTCTTAACCTATTCTGATTGTTGTTCCATATGTTTCTCCTTTGTGCATTTTTCCTTTCCTTATTGAACTTTCTTTGTCCAACTCATCCTCAGATGTCTCACTTTCTCTTACACTATATTATTCTAAAGTTTCTTCTTCTGAAGTTTCTTCTCCTTCAGAACTTGAGGTTGACTTTTCTTCTTATTTATTTTGAACCTGTTCAAAACCAAGACCTATTTTGTTTGTTGACCTTCTTTGTGTCTTGATAATTTTATCCACAATATTTGAGCTCTTTCTAAATTTGTACAGGTTATTCTTAGATTTTTCTAAATATTCCCTTAGTAGAGCCACTTCTTGTTCTAACCTTTCACATTCTAATACCTTTGCTTCTAACTTATCCTTGAACTTCTTTGTCTTAGCCATTGACTTGTTTAGATCCTCTATAATATTTCTTCTCTCTTCATCACATTATTGAAACTAAAACTCAAGTTTAAAGTTTTGCTTTCTTACCTTCTTTATTGTTTCAAGAGCATAAATAAGTTCTGCTTTAAGATCATATCTTTCTTTATTTGATTCTTTCTCTATTTTTTTACCTTTGTATACATCTTCATTTTATTTTAAATTATCTTCTGTAGGATCACCTTCTCCTTCTTCTAGTCCTTCAAGTGCATCCTCATATTCATCATCAATAAAACTATAACTATTCCTTGTACAACTATCTTCAACATGTCTAAAGTTACCACATCTAAAACACTTGAGAATTATTGGTGACCTTTTCTTGACTTCTTCCTTTTCTTTAATCATAAATAGGACTTCATCTCTATCATTATCTGAAAACTAGCATCACTATCACTTGAGTACTTACTTGCCTTGTTTGCATAGTAGCTCCTCTTTTGCCTTTGAAATAACTTCTTTCCTTGTCTACTTTTTCCGTCCTTACCTTTCTTTTGGTACTTGTATCTTTCTGATTCCCTGTTCCTGTGATCCTATTTTTCTTCATCATTGTTATTTTTAGCTTCTTGACAGTCATTTGCATAGTGACCATACTTTCTACAATTGAAACATCTAACATATTTTGTATCTTTAAATATTTTTGAATCCTTATTCCTTCTACCATAATTTGCTTCTTCATCACTGGATGAATCATTGCTTGATTCTGACTTCTTATCCTTTGCCTTATTGGTTGCTTTGATGGTTGCTTCCTTATGGTGATTAGATTCTTTTGTTCTTAACTCAAAAGCTGTAAGAATACCAAGAAACATATCTCTTGTCAAAGAATCACCATCCTTTTATTCTTCCATAGCAAAAATATTTTCACTAAATATTTTTGGAAGAGATCTTAAGACCTTATCACAAACATCTAATTCGTCAACCTTAAGTCCAAGTCCTTGCATAGAATTAACAACTTCATCAACTCGAAGTAGATAAGTACTAATATTTTACTCATCCTTCATTCTTAACTCTTAAAATTGTCCTTTGAGATTTTGTATCTTTGCTTTATTGACACCTTTATCTCCTTCATATATACTTTACAACTTATCCCAAATTCCTTTTGCATCTTGACAGTGCATAACTTTTATGGACTCTATTCTATGCAAACCTCTCAAAATTGCATTCACTACTTTTGAATTGTAATGTTGTAGAAGCTTACCTTCCTTATATGTAGGAGGATCAATTGGAGGTATGTATCCATTTTCCACTGCTTCCAAAATTTCATTGTCAAGTGCCATCAAGTGAATCTTCATTCTCATACTACAATATATATAATCACTTCCATAAAATATTGGTGTAGGATTATCTGAGGGCACATTCTTAGAATCCATTGTGTTCTTGAAATCTTTTCTTTCAAGTTGTTAAACTCTTTCGAAGGAACCCGCTCTGATACCAATTGAATAACACAAGCTTATTCTGGAGGGGGAGGTGAACAATATAAGACCACTTTTTAATTTTATTTCTCAATCAATATTATGCAATGTATAGATAGAAATATCAACAACAATAATCAAAGCAATGCACAAATCACCACATACAATAGAGACACCAAAATTTACATGGTTCACCCAATATGGGCTACTCCACGGAGAAAATATTTCACTAAAATTTTCTCAATCAATCTCTTGGGAATCCTTTCCCTATTACAATATTTATGGATCTCTATCAAAATGAGACACTAATACCCTAATCAAGTTCATGGATCTCTATCCACAAGAGACACCAATATCCTAACTCTACTCTAGCTGGTGATCCTCTAGAAGACATATGCCTCCACTGCTCTTAGAAAATGGAACTCTATCCACAGAAGACACTTGTCCTCCCTACTCTAGTTAGATACCTCTATCCTCAACTCTATCACCTCCAAAGCTCTATCTCAAATATGCACTAAACACAGTCCTTCGATCTAGCATAAATTTATCCTCAATATTTGTCTTTGGTCTGGCACAAACCTGTCCTCAAATCTACACCAAACTCTATCCTTGAATTTGTACTAAACATAGTACTTCGGTCTAGCACAAATCTATCCTCAATATTTGTCCTCAAGCCTTAACTTAAATTTTGACTTAATATTAAATCAACTCTACTAGATCTGTCTCAAACCTTAACTCAAGGTTTGAACAAATCAATCAATCAACTCTACTCTCAAGTCTTCTCAAAGACTTATCTCAAATATGCCTTTTAGGCTTCCATAAAAGCTCACACTAATCTGTCCACAAGTCCTCTCTAGAACTTGTTCAAATCTACTCTACAAGTCCTCACTAGAACTTTTCCAAATCTGCTCAATAAGTCCTCACTAGGATTTATCCAAATCTACTCTCAATCTGTATTGTAAGCTTCCAAAAAACCTTACCCAAATCTGTCCACAAGTCTCCTCAAATACTTACCTTAAATATGCTTAAAAATTCCACACTAGAACTTGTCCAATTTCATAGAAACATAAAAAGAATTGTTAGAGACTCAATATGCTCTATAATCATCACAATGCTCAATCATTTTCAATCACTCTTTTGAAACATACATAGAATTATTAGAGACTCAATATGTTTCACACTCATAAATACTCAACCTCTTTCTCAGATCAATTCATAATATAAAGTAATTTGTTTTATAGAACTTGAACAATCACTTCACAAATTTACTTGACTAGGCTCAACCAACTCTACTCAACCAATCACTCAATGAAATAATCCTTGCTTACAAACCCTAGTCCAAGCATATGAATACTTACTCAAAATGTTTCCAACAATGCTTATCTACTAACCTCACATAACTCATGATATTTGCAAAACCTAGTTCAAGTTCTTCACTCAATCAATGGCTTCAACAACAATGCTTATCAAACAAGGTTTTATCAACAACTCTTTATTCCAAAAAACCTTGAAGCATTAATTCAAAACACACTCAACAATGCTTATAAAACAATCTTCACATATAGCTCAACAACTCAACAATGAAACTTAATTAATTCCTTTTCACTCTAAAGTTGTTTTTCAGAAAATCAACCAATCAACTCAACCAGAGAAGAATAAATTACTTTATAAAATAATGTAATTTATTCTTCTAAGATAAAAAATTAATTACCTTAGTTTTACTTTATCAAAAACTACCTTTTATCATACCCAAAAATCACTTTAGATTAAAAGTAAATAATCCAATTTTAATCATCACCTTATCCCTCCTAATATTATCACACAACCTTAGGCAATTTAAATTAATAAAAAATTAATACCTTGCCCCTTTGTGGGATTCGAATCCAAGACGCTGCCTCTGCTTTGCATCTTAGCCACGGTCTTGGCTACCGCATGAGCTAAGTGATCACATGGAAGCTTAAGCACCTGCGTGCTTATTTACCCTCTCGCTGGTGTCACCAAAACAAATACAAAAATGTTTATCTGCCTACTGCCACCGGGTTTTGAACCCATGACCTCTCTGCTACTAAGACCAAGCCCTGCCAATTGCACTAGCCACCGTATGGTGGTTAATGTTGATTTGCTTGTCCTTTTGAAACCACCCAAAATTATGGATAATGTCAACGCACTATCTCCTCTTCTTCCTTCCACTAAACTGTAGCGAATATCTCACGATTCAAAATTCGAATTACTTTTCTGTTTTGCTTTGGGTGAGGCAATATTTATATTGCCTATGGTTTTCTCCAATGTGTCGGTGGTGGTGTTCGACTTCGAACATCGAAGATATGACTTTAGGGTTGAACCCTAAGTAAATAAATAAATATTTATTTTATAAAATTTAAATTCATTTGAATTTAAATATTTAAATCTTCTTCCTTGGATTTTTAAAAAAGGCCTCCTTGGGTCTTTATAAACACCTTTATTTTTGCCCACATAGTTTTAATAAAAACCTTTTATGCCATCGTGGTTTTTAATAAAAAAAAATTGTGCCACCATGGTTTTAATAAAAACCTTTAATGCAACCATGGTTTTAATAAAAAACCTTTCATTTTTGCTTCACATAATATTATTTTTTTAACCTCTTGCATTGCTCATTTTAACCTATTGGTATCAACGGTGGTTCACTCTTGACATCGATGACAACATCATGCCTTGACATCAATGACAACTCTATGGACTTAAAATTTCCAACAAATATATATAATAGTACTTATGTGAAGGATGTGGATACGTTCCATTCATAATGAAATAATAGTCTAATAGCAATTGCATTAAGGTCATTATAGATATTAAAAATACTAATATAAAATATCAATTAAAAGTTATTTTAATTCAATGGTTAAAATTTGACAAAGGGTTCAAGAGAGAATTTCAAACATTGTCATAGGATTGTTAAAAGGACAAGTTACATCAACTCTAGTATGGTGCATGAGAAAATTAACTCCAAAAGTGGAAGGAGCTCGTACATTGGTGTTTGACCTTAGTTTGTGTGGTGCCACCTATATTGCATACCTTCTACATGCCCAAACAAAGCATCCTTTCCAAACTTCCTATTTAAAACTTCTTATGTGATAAATTTGCATACGAAAAAGAGTGTGTCCCCCTCGTCCCTCCTTAGGATGGAAGGAATGCCATATTTAATGATGCCTTTTAATCCCTTTTTTTCAACAAATAAATATCTTCCCTCTAAAATAAATTACCTAGCTATTTTGATTGATTCACCATAGCATTCCCTCAAGTGGATTTAGAATTTTTTTTTTTTTTATAATCTAGTCATCCATCTATCTGACTCGATCTATACAACATTATCTTAAAGTCCTCCTCTAAAACCCATTTATGATCAGTCCTCCTTGTTATAGCCCTCTTAGAAATTGATGGTGGAATCGTGTAGGAAGGGTTTATGTATGCCCTTCAAACTATCTAATGCTCTTAAAATGAGTCCTAATAGGTCATTGCTTAGAGGGGGTTAGTTCATCCCCACTACAAAATCCTAACTCCTTACTTGAATTGAATTTTGCTAGGCCAATCCCTTCTAAGAATTTTGCCACATCAAAAGATGTTGATCCGACAAGGTCATGCTCATAAGAGAAAGTAATATCACACCCACAACCAAGCATCAAGTAACAAATCCACTACTAGAAGGACAAGGTAAACCACTTTTGCTCTCTCTTCCTATTGATTTGTATATTAGCTTAGTTAAGGGGATAAAATTTATTTGCAAGGATGGGAGAGATTAGCATTTTGATCATTATGGAGTTGGGTAAAGGATACATTTTAGTCACCTTCTTTAACCTTATATAAGTACAATCTACTCTCCATTATGTTGGGTTGACCATATTCAAAGTTGGTCAACCAAATTTTATCTCAAAGGTTGTTTATAATACCTTGTATGGGTTGATTTTCATTCCTTAACCTCTCAATTCAAACTTTTATCATCAATCATTACTTAGTTGGGTTAGATTTTATGGTGTCTTAACAATAGAAAAAAATTCAACTCTTAGGATAAACCCTAAGGTGTGTATAAATATGGAAATATCAAAACTTGTCCCACCATCCATTGATATAACTAGTACTACATTTATAGCCTCCTAACTATTGCACTATCTCAAACTATGAGACACCTATTTCTAGTACTACAAAGTGGGTCATTTAATTCTTGATTACCCTAAGAAAATTGTAAACAAGAAGCAAATAAAGGAGATGACAAATAAATTTGTGTCTATGTCATTGGTCGTCATTAATCCCCTTATAAATTGTTATCAACCTTAGTGTTCAACCTTCTAAGATAATAAATTTTGAGGAAAATAATAAGGAAAATCACCCACTAGACTCTATTAGCATAAATTTCCTATCTGATATTGAAATGTCTTACAGATGGTGCATGGTGGGTAATTAGATGGTATTTATCATTCCTTACACCATGTCTTTAGATCAAATGCCTCTCTCATTTTCTTTACATTCTC
Source organism: Wollemia nobilis (assembly GCA_028583015.1). Taxonomy (NCBI): domain Eukaryota; kingdom Viridiplantae; phylum Streptophyta; class Pinopsida; order Araucariales; family Araucariaceae; genus Wollemia; species Wollemia nobilis. The sequence goes on from JAQPPZ010013769.1 coordinate 55,978, forward strand.
TATTGTCTCAATACCAATATGGATTTTCCATTTAACCTTATAGTTTCCCACCTTGAATCTCAAAATTATTTGAATCTTTTTCAATGAGTTTACACAAATTTTTATGAAGGGTCCGAGTCCCCTCATATTGATTGGGGTTTGAACCTTGGACCTCCCAAAGAGAGGCCAAAGCCCTTAACACTATAATAAACTTACAACTAAAATTATTTGAGTCTTATACAATAAGTCTAGAATTCTTATACTATCAATCCAACCTTGAAAGTGAAATTACTCAATAAAAAGACACCATTCAAAAAGCTTAAAATTTTTTATGATCATATAATGATATTCCATTTATTAAAAAAAAAGTCATCACTAAACCTCAATATAATATTTTATTATTATGTTAATTCAAAACTTTAAAAATAATATACTATTTTTCTTTAACCTAAAAACTTGATTATTATACAAGAAACAAAAACATTAAAAATAAATTTTGCTATCCCTCAAGATGTTGCTGACGTGGCTGCATCAGAATTCCAAAAAGGTCAATGAGTCTCGCCAGATCAGCGAGGTGGGACACGTCAAGCGTTCTTGGAAATGGGGACATTACTTGGCGGTTGGGTTTCTTGCGGCATCCAATTATCGCTCGCGGTGAGTCATTCCCTGGCTTACCCTTCAGCACCCCTGACGTGGGCGGCAGTCCCAAGCTGGCTATCAGCTCTTTTTTTGCTCCTAACGCATTGCTAGGCATGACTTTCGTTCGTCTTCGGGACCGCGCGAGCCTATATTTTTCCTATTCGACGGCTCCCCTCTTTTCGCCTGTTTCCCATGCATGCGACTTACGCGATCCGTCGTCCTTCCGACGCAAGCTCCCTATATTTTTATTCCAGGGTGGTGATACGGGTGTTTTCTCCACTGCGTTCTCTTGCCTTCAGGCCCTCTTCTGCAAATCCTTGGCTCCTCCCATGGCTCCTCCCATGGATGTTCCTTACATTGAGCCAGAACTCTCCTCCCTGTCTGAGGAGGAGAAAATCTTCATGAAAGCCCTTGGGCTAATCCCTTTCCTCAACAAGTTTCAGGGCCCGGATGATGAAATCACATCCAATTTCATGAAGACTTGGCAATATGGGGAGGTCCGGGTGAAAGGTGTCCACCTGAAGGTCACCTTCGATCTCTTGGTCGAGATTACTGGAATGTCGGGCACTGGGCGTTTCATCCGGCGGGACAAGCACAACTGGCAGGAGGAATTGGACCAGTTTCCGGACAAAGGGAAAAGCTTGGGCTGGGACAAGTCCTCCCTCTTCAGAGAGGAGCTGGAAGAACCGTGGAGCTGGGATTTAAAGCCATTGATGCAGTTCATTTGCTACGACGATCCGGATAAGCCTCTTCGTAGCTACCACATCACTCTCGTGAACCACTTGCGGGCGTCCAAGAAGCTGTGCTTCCCGGACTTCCTCAACTACTCCCTCGGGTGTTCCATTGAGGCCGCTCGGAAGAACAAGGCCATGCCGTGGCACCAGGGGCTTATGGGCGTTATTTTCTGCCATTGTATCTCTAACAGGGCCCCCCCCAGATTGTCCCTCCCCTCTCTTCCAACCCGCCTGCTTCCCCAAACGCAGACGCTCCCAAGGCTGAGTCTCCCACTCCTCCTGACCAGGCTACCCCCAGTCGCAGTCGCTGTCGCAGGCGGGCCAAGGCCACTCCTCCGAGTGGCAGATCCTCTAGTCGGCTCAAGAAAGCCAAGGCCAAATTTGAGAATGAGCCCCCTCTCCACCTGAGCTCGGACTCTGAGTCGGTGCAGAAGAAGGAGCAGCAGAAAATTCCCCTCAGCATGCTCATCGATCTGGCCATCGACGCTATGGGAAACATCTCCAGGGCTGCTGATTCGGCAATCCTCTGCCTCCGCAATCTCAAGGCACATTTTGAAGGACCCTCTGGGATCCCGTAGAATCCTACTGCCAATTAAGTGTGCTGACGCTTCTTGGTCGGTTAGGTTTTTGAGCTAAGGCAGCTTCTCTTTTCTATGCTATAACAGTTTCTTTTTTCTGTCTTTCTTTTTTCTGTCTTTCTGTTCAGGTCTGAGGCTCGCTTTGAGACCTCAACCTCGTGGCTGTAATGGGTTCACCCCGTTTTTGTAATAAGGTTTTTGGGATCCTCTAGAAAAATCCGCTTTTGTATATAAATGTTACTTATTAAAAAAAAAAAAAAAAAAAAAATTGCTATTTATTTTCCTTTAGTTTTTTAAACCCATATAACTCTCCATAAAAAAGTTAGCAAGAGAGTCTATAAAAGACTAATGAGACTCTAAATTTTTTTTGATGAAAGGCCATTTTAATTATAAAAATAAAAGTCCTTTTCAACCAAAAATAATTTTGGGTGGAGAAAAAAATCACACCCCAAATGTCACTAACTTATCCTAATAGCGGATAAAGAAAAAAAACTGCACCATACGGGCACCACGGCCATGAACAAAAAACTATAAATAATCTATATACAGAAAGAATTTTTAAATAAGGGGGCCTGTGGCAGACAAGGCCTTATCCATTTGAATTGGGTGATTTCCCCCCACCTATCAAAGCGCTCCTCATCCCAACCTGAAGCATGAGTAATTGGAGAAGAAATATGGGACTAGCCATAAATATGTTTGTGGTTTTTTGAAGCCCCCAACCATCATTAGGCATAGGCATAGATTGTGAAGTGATCATAGGCATAGAATGTTGGAAGGTGTACATATCTGACTGCTGCAACGAATATCCACAGATATGGGATCTGCTTTGAGGAGGCTGACACCGTGCACGATCAAGGCATCGATGTGAACGAGATTTGGTTGGGTGAGGAGGTGAATGATCAGGGGTCTCTCTATTGATAGCATAAGGGGTGTCACCCCAGTAATTCAGTAAAGCCTGCAAAGGTCCAGCTCCATAGCCACCTTTTTAGTCTGGTCACAGATATGAAACCACACATCATGAAAAACTTCAAGCTTGTCAGCAAATGAAAAATCCTAAGATGGATCAACCTACTTGAAAAGAATCTTATTTCTAGATTTCCAAACGTGAAATAGAAGGCTGACTCTAAATATTTGCCATAATTCCCTCAATGGGAGATAAAACTGAATGGGATCACCCAGAAGGACATGATGCCATGAAAGCTGCAGGGACATAAACAAAATAAAGAAAGAACCCACCCAACTCCAGGCGAGATTGGCCCATATACATACCCAAAAAATATGCATACAAGACTCAGGTTCTTGATAAAATAGGCATCGAGGCTTAGGCATCCCCATATAAAAAAGTCTGCGACCAAGGGGTAAACCCTGATACAATAAGCTCCAGGTGAAAAAATCTTTCTTTGGCTCCAGATAAGACGTACAGGCTGAATGAAATCTAGTTTTCCACATATATGGTGATGAGAGGTCCCATTTGACATTGATTTTTAGCACCGTGGGTGCAGTTGGTGTAAGCTAGTCATAACCCTGTCTGGCTCTGTAGCTGAACAAGAAAGTGCTCTTATACCAGGCCTAATATTTCCACCAAGGTTTCTGGGATCTGACACCTAATTTCTACCATAAAGATAAAGGTGTATGGTCCATAACAACATCATACGTAGCCTTGTCAGCATTGGACAAGCGAAACATCATTTTAAAATATTTCCAAGGAATCCAATCTCTGTTTTCCCTTGAGTAAAAATTTGCAATGGTGGTAATGCCCCGCTTAAAAATATTTTGGGCATGCACCCAAGGAACTTGGCCCAATGGATTACCCTGAAGCTTGAATACAGGGGACCACCATACATTAAGAATATTAATGGAAAGGCCTTTATGTGAACGGACCCCCTTCCAAACAATCCAAGGGTTTAATTTTTTCCAAGCCTTCCATATGATTTTTATGACAAAGGAGCCAGGGATTTTAATGAAAACTAGGACCACCACTAGAGAGGGCAAATCCATTCCTGCCCAGGCTCAGCGGTTGAGGGGAAGCCCAACTGAGATGTAATGTCTGATAAGAACTTTTCATGCTTCAGGTCCTTTGAGATCCCGCACAATCTATTTAGCACAAAGGGCTAACCCTTAACGCTTACAGTCTAGCAAACCCATACCCACTACTTATCATGGGAGACAACAAATATCCCAAGCCACTCTGTGAAAGCCCTTTCGCTCAGATCCACTAGAACATAGAAAATCTCGTAGTATTTTTTCAAGTCGTTTGTAACAAGCTTGGGAAGGGACCCAACAAGATGAGTAATATACATGCATGGAAGCAAACACTTTCGAGCAAATTTGAAATTTTATAGCAAGAGACATATTCTTAGCATTCCAATATTCTAGCTTGATTTCTACTTTGTTGATGACATAAGACCATAGTTGGTACGAAAAGCCTTGAAAGGCAGAAGGAATGCCCAAGAATTTTAAGACTTCTCTAGGCTGAATCCAACTCCACTGCACATGTTGAAGCCAATGGGGAAGAGGCTATAGGGATTGTCTGTAACATGAGGTTTTCCTCCATTGGATATTAGAACCGGAGTCTTTGCAATAAATATCAAGATAAAAAAGAGCTTTAGAAAGAGATTGTTCATCTTCATTCAAATTAGAAAAGGAATCATAATCATAATGGTCGTTAATGAGTTGAGCAGCATTCCCAAAAAGGGAAATACCCCGAAGCATCCCAAGAGAAGCACGATGAGCCAAAATATAATCAAATGCTTCTACTTCTAAAATTAATAGCAATGGGGCCAAAGGACAAGATTGCCTTACTGACCTATTCAAGCCAATAGCATCAATTTGACACTTGTTGAGAGAAAGCACAACTAATGCATCCTAAAAAAGTATTTTAACAGTGGAAATAAACTGAGGACCAAAGCCAAGAGCTTCCAACATGGAAAGAATGAAAACCCACTCAGTTCGATCATAAGCCTTTTCAAAGTCAAGCTTGAGGAAGAGGTCCTATTGACTGGACCTACGATCCCATTCCATCCCTTCCCAAATAGTGAGAACGTCGTCCAAAATATATCGATTCTAGATAAATCCAATTTGCTTAGGCCTCACAATAGAGGGAATCAAGGGACTAATCCCAAAGAAAGTGCTTTGGCAATGATATTGTAGCTAACATTAAGCAAAGTTATTGACCTCCAATTTGTAATAATTTTTGGATCCCCAGACTTTGGGATAAACTTGATATTACCCTTATTGATAATAGCACCTAAGGAGTCAGACTACAGGGCTTTTAAATATACTTTATGCAAATTAGGACCAAAAAACTCCCAATAAGTTTTGTAAAATTCATATGGGAAGCCATAAAGCCCTGGGGCCTTCGCATCTGCCATTTGAAATAGGGCATCTACAATATCCTACTTTGATAGAGGTTGTTCACATTCATTTTGCTACACTAGGGAGAGGCAAGTTGGGATAACATCTTTGCAATATTGAAGGGCTAATTCTCGTTTAGGGGTGTACGACTGAGCAACAAAAACATGAGAATAATTTCATGTAAATTTGATTGCTATCTCAGGAAAATAGGTGGTGTGAATCCCATTAACCACTAAAGCTTTGAATTGAGTGGAGTGATGTGGAGGTCGGAGCCTCTGGAAAAACTCTTTAGAAACATGGTCACCCACTTTGAGCCAATACAGTCTGGATTTAATTTGAGCCATTTTTCCTCGTACACTTCAACCACTTTGAGCTCATGCTAGAGCTAAGCGACATGGTATTGAATGGCAAAGTCAAAAGGAGAGGCCTCAAGATGGAAGGAGGCCTGTGCAAGCTTATTACGCAGAGCAGTATTAGAGCGACGATGCAGTTACACCACCTTTTTCCATATGCTTTGAGTAGAGTAGTGGTACAAAAAATAGCATCATTCCACCACTCAATTCATCCTAAATCTCCATTGGGTCTGGGTATAATGTTCCAGATCCTTTGGATGTGACAAACAGTAGTTTCATGTTGCAAGAAATAAGTGTTAAGAAAAAATTGAGCATGAGTAGGCCATTTATGGGTGGAGGAAACATGAACATAGAACATTATGGGGGAATTATTGGACGAGACCATACAAGGAATGGTTTCAACAAAAGGTACTGAAGGGAGTCAACGAGAAAAAGAAAACTCGTGCTGGTATGACAACATAGTCATGTCCAACCTTTTTAAAACTCTTGTGGGACCTAATTGAAAATTAGACCACGTGAACCACAAATGCTTAGGAAACTGACCCGCAGAGAAACAACCATTGGGATCGAAGACCCCCAGTTTATTTTTCATAAAATACCAACCATGTCGCTCTCCCAAGGCCCACCTATTAGGAAGCTAGTCCATTTTATCATAAGGCTTCTCGACCATATTGAAATCACCACACATAAACCAGACTACGGTAGGTAAGGACAAATCACACCATATCCATAGTGCACATCTATCTTGGACATCATTAGAGGGATAAATATTAATAATCCTGAAGGAAATACCACCAAATTCAAGCAGAATCCAAACTGCGTGGTGAGAGGAGTTAGAACCCCATGTGATAAAATTGCTCACCCACCTATTATTAATCAAAATAACAACACCTCCGCTACTATGATTGTGGTTGGTAGCATACATCTGACTACCAAGACATAACATAGAACAAGTAGATTACAAATTGAAACCTACCACTTTGACTTCTTGTAGACACACAAAATCTGGATGACCATAGAGACTAGAATAGGTAGTGAGCTCATCCCAAACCATGTAACGACGAACATGATCCATCAACCCACGCACATTCTAGGATAGAAACAACATTAAAAAGAGTCAAGTTGCATACCCCCACTGGCCTTAGTCACATTATCTGACAATAAGTGATAAGAATTATTATTGGAGATGTCCACGATGGTGGAGGAGAGAGAATTTTACCATCGCTTGTCTAAATGAACAAGTCGCTCACCTCACAGAGGGCTACAGGACCACCGTCCTAAATTTTGAGAGAAACTTCCTTTAGCTCCTGCCTCATCTAGAGAATCCAAAGGTACAGTGGATTGAATCCCTTCATTGTGGTCTACAAACTCGACGACCAGAGGAGGAGAGTGAACAGGGGTTGATTCCATAACCGATGGCTGCATGGGAGGATTAGGTGCTAGGGCCTGAGCATATGTGACCACTATGTGCCCTGCCCGAGCAGGCTTTCTACCTTTCTCTTTCTTATACGAAACCTCTATCCATTCACCATATTTTGAAGGAGGGTTTTGGGTAGTGGGAGATAATACAACACCAGCTACCAGGGTAGCCGCCTTGGCCTTGAATTTTTTAGCCATTAAGGGGTAATCCTTAATACGGTGGGAGGTTGACTGGAAATAGTTACATGTATTAGGGAGGTTGATATACACCACCTGTTGATGAATACGGGTAGAACCAACCTGAATATCGATATACTCCTTTAAGGTTTTATCTAGGTCAACCTTGATATGCATTATCCTGCTAGGGCGGACCAACATGAACCGAGAGGGTTCATCATAGACAAATTCACCAAGGGTGGACACCAAGTTTTTTAGAAAGGGCTAGCATGCAGTGGGGAGGTTCGAGAGTTCTACCCAAATAGGCATGACCAAGAAAACAAAATTAGAAACTATGAAATCTTGGCTCCATAGCTGGAAAATGAGTAGTAAACTATTAATGTAACTAGGACCCTTATTGAGGACCTTCTGGGCTTGGTCAGGACTACCAAATTGGAAATGAAAAAATCCTTAGAGAGATTTTTGACATGGTCGACTTGAATCCCATACAGATGCCAATACTGCTTAATCCAATTTTTGAGGACATGCTCAGGAGGAATATGACCAAAAAAATACCCTATAATAGTATTGTTTTCAAACCACGAACATGCCTGATTGAATTCATGCAGAGGAATCACAAAATTAGGTTCAAAAATACCTCGTGGTACATCTTGGGCATAAATTTCCTAGGGCATTTTTTCACCTCTGGAGCCATTCCTCTCATTGCCAACCTCAGATGAAGCTGGGGAAGAAGAAGCCGACATAATAACACCAACAGAGCAAGCATAGCAAAAAGGTCGACACAAGCTCCCCGAGAATGAACAAAAATTATCAAAAACCCTAGGACCAGTCACAATTTCCACGTTGAAAATGGGTGTAACCACATATACAAAATCTTCATTTCAAAATTGCCTATATAAATTTTCCCCTTTCATAGAATACATTTTTTTCTTCTTTTGGAGTTAGATATAAAATTACTTGAAGCATCAAAATTTAGTAAAAGAGAAAATTCCTAAGAATGCTCTCACATTTACGTGGGGTTTATAATTTTCAGATAACATTTATGATTTTGTATGCTTTTAAATTTATTTTAAATGTCATGTAAAACCAGTGAATACAACATAGATAGCATGTTCAAATCTTGTGGTTGACGTGGTCTAACCAAATTCACTTGAATTTATTGGTTGCTGACATATTCAAATATCATGGCTATATGGATTTCAAAGAATATGTCATCTATGGGTTGTTAGCACTTTTATTTATATATATTTCATAATTGAAATTTTGTTCTATATTAATACTTGTTTATTTGTATAATAATTTTTATAAATTATAGTTTGTTAGATAAATATGAAGTTAATGAGATCTTAACTGTGTAGGGAATCAAATCAAAGCAATTTTGTGACAAGCACTGCACCATTATTAACAAAAAATATATATTATTTTTTCACTTAAAAAATTAATAATACCATTAAAAATTACTATAAACCCTAACCTACTAAATAAAACACAATTATATTTTGGTCATCATTAAAAAATAATATCTATCAACCTACTATTATTTATCCACATGGTTTGTGGAGTAGAGGTAATTGATTGCCAAATGCTTGTGCTAAAAAGATGGTGTGTCTAGTAGGTGTGTTTTCATAGACACTTCACAATATATATATATTTATATATATAGAAAACAAGGAGTTGTATTTGGGTTTTCCATCTTTGTCAAATCACAATTTTTTCTTAAAGTATCAGAGTTTACAAACAGTTTTAATTTTCATCTCAATTGAGTTGTTATAATTAGAAGTCTACGTCATTTTACATAAAATGTCTAAATTATTGATTTTAATTTTTTAAAACTTTTTGAATTTTGTACATGAATATAAATATTTCAAAATTCAACATATTTTTTAACATTTTTCTACCACGTTTACAATATCAAAACTTCACCTCCACTATCTATGCATTACATCTTAGTAGAGTGATATTTCTAAAACATCACACAATCATAGCTCGTTGTACCAGATCTAGATTGCTAGTTTCTTTTGTGAAGCACAAATGCAACCACACAAATTGTAATACATAGTTTATATGAAAGTTCACTAATATTATATAATAAAGCAGATATTACCAATGGAAAACATTAAAGTAAATCTTAATAATTTTTTGATTTAGGCAGTCAACATTTTCTTGTAAGCTTCACCTAAACTTACTACTTCCTCTAACCAAGGAAAGAAAATTTAGCTTCATGGTGCTAAATTAAAACCCCTCTATTGGCTAGATATCATGACCCACCTTGGCCAAAATTTTAGTGAGATGGACTTTGTATTGATAGATGATGCTTAATACTTAGTTTTGGATGCATTTAGTTGATTATATGCAATTGTGTTATGTTGTAAGGATATGGTACTGCTAATATGATTTATGTTTGCAGGACCAAGTACCCTCGTGGGTGGACAAGGAAGTCGACCACCGAGAACGAGGTTCCAGAAGGGAAATGATGCGACATGGAAGGGGAATGATGCGATAAATAACTCCAAGGTAATATGTACCCAGGGCAACAAGAGGTTACTGCATGTAGCTTGCATTCATGTAATCATTATATTGTGCTTGTAGGTAGTCATATTTACCTAAAAAATACATCCACTGCAAAGGCTGATAACCTTGAAATTATTGTAAATAGCCCTTTGTGTACTAAATATGAGAAGTAAGGAATGGTGGCGTCTCACTCCAACTTGTTTTGATTTTGTATGTTTACTTTCTTTGCACTTGTCATTGTTTGCTCCGTGTGATAAGATGCCTTTGTTTTGGAAGTAATCTAGTTAAAGAGTATTTTATGATTTCCATCGTCTTATTAATAAGGGGACTTGTTAATATTAAAGGTGGTACTTTAAAAAGAACATCAATGTAATGTTGAATAAATATTAATAAGGACTTATTAATATTTATTGTTATCAAAATGTCTAATGTGGTTTCTTATATTAACAATATGGTCTTATTAATATTTATAATAGACATTGAGTTTTTAATGTGTGCTTGATATATTAATAAGTGGACTTATTAATAATCTATAAACATTAGAGTAATTGAAAGAAATTAAAAAATAAAATAATAGCAATTATTAAAATGAATTTGCATTGTTTAAAATTTAAATCAAACAAAAAAAACTTATTTGTGGGTGGTTGATAAGTTCGTTCCATGAGCGAATCCTCTCTTGGTTTTCTTTAAAAACCCTTATGATAATGAATAGAATAAGATTTTTGGGAATATTTTTGCTTTATAGAGAATGTGAAGTGTAGAGAGGATTTTGAGGATTTCGTAGAGCAAAAGCAACAAGGAACTTTGAAAACTTTGTGCATTTTGGTCTTCTCCAATTAAGTATCTTCGAAATATATAAAGTACTCTATGTCTATTGTATTTTGCCTAAAGTAGTTGCTTCAGTTTTGTGAAAAGAAATCAATGATGTTTGGATTGATTTAAAACAATAGATTGGATTGCATGCTTGAAATATAGGCAACCTACATTGTGAAAACCATAGAGAAACTAGGTATAACAATTTTTCTTTGTTTATGGTATGCATGCCCAGGAGATTATAACTAGATGTACTAATGGTGTTTGATAGATTTTTCTTTGGCTACCATTAACCTTGGAGAAGGTTGTTATGTTCATCATGAACTTCTCTAATTAGTATAAACAACCCAAATTGGGGAATATCCATATGAGAGCCTATGTGTTTAGTTTTAAATTAAAAATGTATTACCTCTCTGTCACATATAGCCTACCCCTATGCCAACTCTATCTGAATCGTTCATGAAGTGTGCACCTATTTGTATGAGGGTTGAAAATGACAATGTAATCCCAAGCAATCATTGCGTAAATATTGTCTACCCTATGCATATCAATGACCTTTTGTTTATAGGTAATACGTTGGTATTAGGGTTTATGGCCATTGTGTGACGTGTGCCCTGATTCAGGCCACAAAATGGTGGTAGCATGGAAATACGTAGATTGACATGTTGAGCTTGCATATGTCTAATATGGAAATATTAAGTGTGTAAGGTTAAAAATTATGTTGAGCTTACATATGTCTAATATGGAAATATTAAGTGTGTAAGGTTAAAAATTATATTGTTTAATTTTTGTCCATAGGTGCTAGGAGACAATAAATATTATCATTGTTTTAATGAAATATTATTATTGGATCATGGACAGATGAGGGAATCTTATTGGTCATTTTTAATTTTGAATGGTTGACTTGTATATGCCTTATGTTCAAATGATTTTACGTTGTATTAGTTGCATGAATGAAATTATTGTTTGAAAATAAATTAAAGGTATTTTAGGAGGAGTGTAAATTATGAGAAGGGGAGGGGTCCTTTTTATATTATAATTCTTCTATTCTATGATTTTTTTAATTAAGTAATATCAAATGAAGAATTACATTGTATCATATGAATGGATTGCAAAAAAAGAGATTTTATATTATTAATCAACAAGTCATATTTATAGTTATTTCTTTAGAGAAATAATGCGGTGAAGATTGCATTATTATTTGAATGGATTATCATTTAGGAATAAGATTAAATGAAGAAAGTATGTTTTACGAAAGAGTTATGTATTATAAATCAATATTCACTAAGTATGTATTTATCTCTTTAGAAAAAATATTTGTAGATATTGAATTATTGTTTTACAAGATGAAATGGATTATTAAATAGTTTTTATTCATTTTATGGTTAAGGAATAAAATGAATTAAAACTATATGTTGTTTTTCTTGTATGGATAAAGAATGTATTTTTATATTATTGAGATTATGATTTTATGTTTGTATGTGGAGTTCAAAGGTTTTTATGGAACTTATGGGGGTTCCATTTTAATGAATTTAGAGGGATACTTATGGGTATTTCATATAAATGCATTTAGAGGAGTACTTATGGGAGTATTTTGTTTACACTAAATGAAATGTGTATGCTTGAGGAAAACTTATGGGGGTTTCTCCTCTTTGTTTTCAAAATAATGAAAGATGTGATTATGTAAACATTGTATATAGATGCACTGAAAAAAATATGCATATAGGTTTGCATTTTCATAAAGGAGTTGTCTTGATCCCTTACCTATCCGCTCCTTGAGGATGACCAAGGGAAGTCTAATTTGGAGAGTTTCATTGTGGATTTTTAAGAAGCTCCTTAATTTATGAACTTTGTAAAGAGAAGTACTTGTTGTTAAAGAATGTAATTAGTAGTTTTTTTATGCTATTTGAGAAGGATGTTTTGTAAATTGAAATATTCAATTATGAATCAATAAGCCTATTTCCTTTCTATGTTTAGATGAATTCTAAGGGTTAAAGAAAAGGAAATTTTGATATAGTGTGTAATGCTTTATTACTAGAATTCTTATTTCATTATGGCATGTATGTTTAAAGTTTTTGTACATATCTTAAGTAAGTAGATGTTATACTTTACTTCATGCATGTAGATTTATAGGATAATAAATGTGATGATGAGAGAAGAGAGAGAGAGGAAAATGAATGGTTGGGTTCATAAGTCTTTTTGGGCTTAGATTTTATACCTTTTGGGAATCACCTTAATAAACTAGCCTAGTTAGACCCAAAATGATAGTACCAAAACGAAGGGAATTATGGTGTAATAAACTCTTAGGGTTGCAATGGGTGCTTCAGTAATGGACCATAAAAGTGGATCCAAAGGTGATGAAAGTATTTGGGAAAGTTTTGGGTGGTAAAAACTGAATTATTTCTTCTAGTCGTGAAGGTCTGGATCCCATTGTAACTATATTTGGGTGATGGAACCACGATGGATTATGAGGTATTCATGTGAGAGATGTCATGTAAATGATAATCATAGGAACCTTGATAAACAGTTGGGTAAACCTATGAGGGATGCCATTTGGTGTGATAGTTACTGGAATCCCTGAATGACTATTGGGTTTCCAGGTGAGGGATGTCACATGGGTGATAGTTGTATCAATTAAAGCATCAGGGGGATGAATTAATTGAGCATGTTAGTTTTACACATGGCGTAGTAGATAAAACTAAAGAAGATTTATGTCGAGGTACTAGTAGATATGGAATGAGACTAGTCATGGAATTTGAATCCCTTATTGATTGAACATGATAGGGTTAATCCCTACATTATGGTTAAAATTTCCTTTAAAGGATGGTAATAAAATAGGGAGACCATGTGAAGGTGTCCTTTAAGTTGTATGGATAGTGTACAAGGTGAACCCTAGAGTCATTATGGGAGATTGACCACTCTTATCCACTCGAGGGATGCTACAGTATCTAGAACTCAAAATGTGGTTGAAAGCTTCTGTTGAACCTATTTGGTACATCTTTGGTGAAGCTTACTTGTGTTATAAAAAAAAATTTCTCCCAAGATGCTTGGAATTGGGTTGTTATAGTTGGTATTCGAGCTCTAGGTCGTAGGACTAGTAGCTTCATTGGAGTGAAACTTAAGGTTGGCTAGAATTGATGAGCGGCTTCTAGAAGAATAAATCTTCATTTTGGGAAGTGACACCTTCAATGGAGTAAGAGTGACCATTAATATCATCTATGGATGATTATACTCTGTCGTTAGTTCACAAGAAGGATATAACTAACTAGGGGTTAGAAGTGCAATGAGAAGAAGTTGTAAACTAACTCAACCCTCCTTTGTGTGGCCAAGAACTATGGCACTAGGAGCAAGAAGATGAATACAAGGATATTTCCAAACACCAAGGTAACCTAGACTAGATAGTATTGAGGGGAGACCTCGAGGAGAAAGTTTGGGAAACTCAAATAGAGAGGTAGAGAACCTCATTGCTATTGTCTTACTACTATAGGAGCAAATTGAGAAGCAAAGGGATAAATTGGAACAACAAAGAAGCCAAATGAACCAAAAAATGCAAATGTTGGAGACCATCATGAGTTAGACTTTCCAAAATAGAAATATTGAGGCTAGGCCAGATGAAACTATTGATCCTAGAGAATAGAAAGTTAGAGCCCTTTTTGAGGTAGAATTAGCCAAGGATCTAAAAATGTAAAGAACTTCATTTTCACAAGGTGAGATAGGGGTGATCTAGCTAAGGCTTGGTTGAATGAGCTAGAGATCTATTTTCCATCAAAAATTATTCCTTTATCCCAAACATTTTGGGTTACAATTTACTTGCAAGAGGTAGTGTTAGAATGGTAGATAAATTTTAAATTTGAACACAATATTGAGGCTCTAAATCTAACGTGAGAAGGGTTTGTAAAATCCTTTAAGAAGAGGTTACTCATGGAGCAAAAGTTTGTAAAATCCATACTCCTTCAAAAAACAAAGATGGTGGAAGTCTACCATCAAAAATTTGTAAAATTGTTGAAGTATGTACCACTCTATGAGCAAGATGAGAGTATGAAGGTACATAAAATTATCTTAGGACTAGACCCTAAGCTTTGATCTTCAGTGAATATGCATAAGCCTAACAATTTGCAGAAAGCTTATGACTTGGATCGGTAAGTAGAGTCTAATTTGTAGATTAATAGGACTACTCCCTTTGATTATTTAGTGTTGTCTGAAGTAGATCATCAGGCACTAAGAAAAATAAATAGTAATGAATTTATGAAATGGGAGTAGGAAAAAAATAAGAAAAAAAAGGGACCCAAAGTTTTAAAAGAAAAATGACGGGAAACAAGGGAACATTAGGAAGAAGTTCCAAAAGAGAAATAAAAATAACAATCCTCAACCTTGTAGGCAAACTAACTTGGCTCAGTCAAAAAAACCAAAGGAGTAGAATCTGGAGAATCATCTAGGTTCCAAGGGTGGATATTTTGACTATGGGGTTCTCACTATACAAAAAAATGCCCACATAGAGTAGGACCAAGTAAGAAACTAGAGGAACCCAACCACATGATCTATGCATCCATGGGTAACCGAAACCTTGATGGGCAAGCCACACCTGTACTCCTGAATAGTAAGTTATTTGATAAATATGTCAATATTTTAATAGATAGTGGTGTTACATATAGCTTCATATATTCTAATATAGTTAGGGATATGCTAGAAATATTAGGATTTTTGGTACAAGGGTGGAAATTCGAATATGGTTCTAGACATACATTATTAGTGGATTAGTGTTTTCCTACAACCGAGATCACCCTACCCAATGACTCTACCTTATGGAACCTATATGTAGATTTGCTACATACCTTCAACATCATCTTGGGGATGGATTGGTTAAAGGCTCACAAGGCCCTGATTAACTTCCAAGATAGATGGTTTGACTACACTGACAAAGATAATAGAAGATTGAGAATCATTAGTGAAAAAAGGTCATTTTGACCCTAGTTGTTATCAACTATGCAACTAAAGAAGACCATGAGAAAAGGAGGAATTGTTTTTTTTGTAATTTTAAATGAGGTTGAGAAGGATAAAAAGGAAGGGATGTTTGGAAAACACCCAATTTTGCAAGAATTTAGGGATTTGTTCCCTAAATATCTTCCTAGACTTCTACCAAAGTGAGAGTTTAATTTCATCGTCAAACTGATATCAAGAATTGAACCTATACATATAAATCTTTATAGGATGAATCCTATTGAAATGCAGGAGTTAAAAGTGTAACTTCAAGGGTTGCTAAAGAAGGGGTTAATCAAACCCAGTGTGTCACCTTGGGGTGCACCCATCCTTTTTATCTAAAAGAAATATGGTTTGCTCAAATTGTGCATCGACTACGGAATATTGAACAAAGAAATCATAAAAAATAGATATCCTTACATAGGATCAAAGATTTGTTTGATCAATTGAAGGGTGCAACAATATTTTCTAAGGTTTACTTGAAATTCGGTTCTCACCAATTGAGAATCTATGAGGAGGAAACTTCCAAAATTACTTTTAAGACTCGATATGGGTATTATGAGTTCACAGTATTACCTTTTGGGTTAACTAATGCACTGATAGCATTCAAAATTTTGATGAATAATGTATTTATGAAGTAGTTGGGTCGATTTGTATTGATATTTCTAGATGATATCTTGATATATTCTAAGAAGAAGGAAAACCATGATAGGCATTTGAGGATAGTACTTGAGCTATTAAGAAAGAACCAGCTCTATGAAAATTTATCAAAATGTGAATTCTATGTCCCAAAGGTGCAATATATAGGGCATATCATATCTACCGAAGGAATTATAGAAGACCCCAAGAAGATTGAGGTCATTTTGAGTTGACCAATACCCACTAATATGTTCAAAGTACAGAGCTTCATTGGTATTACGAGTTATTACAGATGATTTATGAAGAAATATTTCAAGATTACCTATCCAATAACCAATAATTAAAGGAAATAAAAGGAATTTAAATGGATAGATAAGTGCATGATTGCTTTCGAATTATTTAAGCAGAAACTTACTACAACATCTATACTGAAGATTCCTAAACCTCAGGGGAAATTTTTAGTTTGTACTGATGCATCAATGGAAGGGTTAGGAGGAGGACTATCCCAGGATGAATTATTTGTGGCATATGAATAAAGAAACTCAAGAAGCATGAGGTGAATTATTCTACACATGATTTATAACTAGTAGCGGTTGTGCACATGCTCAAGATGTGGCATCATTACTTTCTAGGGAAATCCTTTGAGTTAAGAACCAACCATCTGAATTTGAATTATATATTCACTCAACCTATGCTCAATGCTATACAAATAAGATGGATTAAGTTCCTAGCTGAGTATGACTTTGGTATAGAGTATATCAAAGGTAAGGAGAATAAGGTCATTGATGTTTTAAGTAGGAGAAGACATATAATTTCTTTGACCTGTAGTCACATAGACTTGATGGACCAAGTTAGGAGAACGTAATTACAAGATCACTATTGCATTGAAAATTGGGCAAATATGGCAAGAAATCCTCGATAAAACAAGGATTTCAGCATAAAATATGTGCTTTTATGCTTTAAATACAGGGTTGTCATACCAAAAATTAGTGATTTAAGGAGACTGATCATGCAAGAGGTGCATAGATCTCCTTATTCTGCTCATCCTAGAGGGTGAATATGGGGAGAATATGAAAAATAATTTCTACTAGATAGGTAGGAAGAAAGATATCACCGATTTTGTTCCTAGATGCATGAAATGCCAAAATGTGAAAGTTGAGCATAAGCATCTAATAGGATATTTATAGCCATATGATATGCCTATGCAAAAGTGGTAGGTTATATCCATGGACTTTATTGTGGGAGTACCTAAGAATAGGTACCAACATGATATAATCCTTGTAGTGGTTAATAAGTTAACCAAGGTTACACATACCAGGGAGTACAAAGGATGATGCTCTTGTGGTGTCTAACATATTTTCCAAAGAAATGTTCATGTTGCATGGGTTTCTTAAAGTGATTATCATAGTTAGAGATGCTAGATTTACATTTGCATTTTTGTAAGATCTTCATCATGCAGTTGGTATAAAGCTGAATATAAGTTTTGCATACCATCCAAAAATAGATGGTCAAATAGAGAGGGTAAACCAGATCTTGGAAGACATGATTTGTATATACTACATGGA
>JAQPPZ010013771.1:0-68994 GCA_028583015.1 Wollemia nobilis
TTGAAGTTGGAGTGGCACCACATTGGATATGCAAAGCCCACTCAACCTGTTGGGATCAAGGACACACTTAGATCTAAAGACACTTATGTTATATCTAACTAGGGTTTCGGAGAACCCTAGTTCCACTGTAAATTATTGTATCAAATATCCGCATTGGATAATCATTGTAACAAAGGAGTCTATTGGCCCCCCCATTGAATACATATTTCTTTTGTGAAATATATTTTGTCTCATTGCTTTATTTAATTCTACCATTTTATTTTCAAGTGTCGTGTCTTTGCATCCACAATAATAATTGATTTTTTAGATATTGTTTCATGCTGAGATTATTCTTTTTACAAAAATTCTCTAATCCCTCAGTTTTGATTCAATACCTCTTATTTATTTCATGGCCCATTTATTTTATAGCTACGTTTTTTTTTTTAATACAAAAATGTGGAAATCGTAGCCCATAATTTTTTTTTGGCACTGTCCTTTTTTAGAGGCCCCAAATTGTTTTGGTGCTGCCTCAACGACTAGATCCTTCTATTATTTGGCCCACATATATTAAATAGGGAATATTTAAATCTTTTCAAATCCTTTTTTCTTTAACCAAATATTCATGATTTAATACTTCTATTGTGGTTCTTCGATTCGTTGGGCTTGGCGTGCCATCCAAAACGTGGCCCTTACTGGATTCTAATGAATCCTACCAACTGGGTGTATCTTAAACGATGCTCATTTCCATCGCTTCTTATATACTGCATGCTTGGGGGAAATATCACACACTCTCTATTGTTTCTTTCATCTCTGGTTCAAGCTTTCTGATTTGTCTTAGATTTATAGCACTTTTTCTCAATATTCTTTTGAAGGGGAGGTTATAGATATTTTTCTTACTATTATCTTATAGGAGATATTAATTTCGTGTAGCTTTTGAGACATTAGCACCCACCATCTGCTAGAAAAACATTTTCTATTCCTGATGATATGTCCTTTGAGTAGCTTCTGAGCTCTCCATATGTTATCCAATGAAATGTTTCAATGCAGGTGGTTCCTAGTTCCTCGATATTCATTTTTAGTGTCTGAGGAGTAAAATATTTTTTGCACTCTTTGAGCACGCTTCCGAGCTTTCGTCTAGAAAGGTAACAAAGGTAAACATTTTTTATTTTATATCATTTATTGTGTCTAGGTCCTTTTCTTTCTTCGTAGGTGCATTCCTTAAAGTCCTTGAAGGACTCAATCTTTATTTGATGATGTTTTGAATTCTCGGTGTTGTCAAAATTGAGTCCTCAAGGTTCTCGACATTGGACTATAGGAAAAGGACATGTTTTACTTCATCTCTGTCACCGTCTGATCACAACATCTCCTTTAAATTGAACGCATTGTCTTCTTTGGTTTTCTTGTATCATTTGTGTTTTCTCATGGGCCGTAAGAATTGTTAATATTCCTTACTTTTCCTCCTTTATAAGGTTCTTAAAATTCATTTTCGAAGTTTTAATTTGACTCAAATTTCAAAACTCCTTTTAATTGTCTCAAAAAGGATCTTTTGAAAAAAAGTCATATTGTAAATCTCTTAATAATTTTTTTTTAGGGGGTCTGTGTGTAAATTTTGCACTTTTGCGTATCTATAGGGGGGTTGTCAAATTTACTTAAAAGCATTTTTCTCCTTCTCTTAGGCAATATTTCTCTAAATAATTAAATTTATTCGTTAGTTAAAGATATATACTTTTAATTCAGCATAATTATAAACTTCAAAATTTCTTATTCTAAATCTTCTTCAATAATATAGTTCAAATTCTATCTTGATATGAGTGATTTTTGTAAATAATTAAATTTATTTTTAAATCAAAGAAAACTTTTAATTGATATAAAATTATAATTAAAACTATAATCTTCTTCAATTAATAGTTATAAAATTTATGCTCTTCTTTTTATGTTCTAATTATTTAAAGAGCACCTTTTAAAGAAATTATTGTCTTCTAAATTAAGTGCTTTTAAATATTCAAATTTAAAATTATTGTTAGTGTTCTAAAATATATCCTTTATTTTAATTAACTTCTTTTTTGAACTCTTAAATCAACACTTCTTATATATGTGTTAAAATTAAAATTCAATATCCTTTACTTCTCAAAATATTTTTCCTATGTTCCATGTATCAAAACCAATAAAAAATTATAGTTTCCCTCACATAAGGCTAGGTTTTTAGAGGCAATCGGTATAAAGGCCAGGCATATATTTTTTCATTAATCCATTTTTGGCATTTTATCTCACTCATAGTCTCCCTCTCATAAGGGCAAGTTTTGGGAAATCCAAATTAAAATCAGGTTCAATTAACTACACATCAAACCAATACCCTTGATAAATTCTTCATGATACTTACAGTTTCCATCAAGTAAGGGTGGGTGTTATGACGAACTAAAAGGATTTGGCATTTACAAAGAAAACAATAATAATAACCTCATTATACTTATAGTTTCCCTCTCATTAGGGTGGGTATATTGAGTTTAAATATATTGAACAACTTCATATTTCTTCCTTAAATCAATTGCATTAATCTTAAATTAAGTTCTAAGGGAGGATAATTTTGGGTATAACTTAAATTCTTCTCTTGTGTTAAAATGATGAATTCAATTGAACCTCTCACCCTTCACAACTTTCACACTTGGAAACCTAAATTTTAAATCTTATCTCTCAAAAAGTTCTTACTCATCTACTAGAATAAAAGCAACGAGAAGTTGATAAAGAATATGAAATTTTTATTCATAAAGAAAAAATGCATGAAAATATGGGTATAATTAGTTCTAATGTTCATTAAAGTTTATGATTTCATATTATAGATTGCAAAACTCCTCATGAAGGTTGGGAGAAGCTAAAGACCTTGTTTGGGAAAGTAGATCAGATGAGATCAATGCAACTAGAAGCTAAATGAACATCTTTGTATCCTAAATATTTTAGTAGTATTGTTGACTTCCTCACCAAGTTTAAACAATTCCTCACCCAATACAAAGGTAGTGGGAAGACTAATACTAAATAATAATGCATTTATCTAATCCTTTCTAATGTAAATGGTGTTTTTCAAATTTTTATACTACCTTTATATCTACCAAAGATGCTCTTGGTGCAACCTTTAAAATGCCTTTCTTAGAAGAATTTTGTGATAGATTAACTAGGGAAGAAACCAAACATGTTAGATATGAAATATATTATTATTTCTCTTCTTAAAAAGCCTTAGTAGCCTCCATCTCTTCTAAAGAAAATTTTAAAAAGAAAGAAAAGACTCCCATAACCTGTACTCATTATAAAAAGATTGGTTACTCTGCTAACAAATGCTAGAAAATATTACAACAACTAGAGGCAGCTATGAGGGATCAAAAGACAAAAAATTAAAAGTAAATAGGAAAAGCCCGTAATGTTCAAGACAAAACCTCCAATTCTTCCTCTAATTTCTAGGTCCTAGATTCTGGAGCTACTCATCACATGACTACTTCAGATAAGTCTTTCTCTTCTATCTCCTCTAGCTCTACTTGTAGCATAGAATTAGGTGACTCTTCCTTCATCCCTATAAAAGGAAAAAGAGATATAACCATTGATGGTGGCTCCATAAATAATGTTCTCTATGTTCTAGACATTACCACCAATCTCCTATATGTCTATCATATTTTTACTTCTAGAAATGGGAAATTTTTTCTCTTCTCCCCAATAGGAGTTGAGATAAGAGATGCTCAAAATACCCTTTATCTTATATCCAAAGGGAATATTGATCATAAATATCATCTATTTCACTTCAAAGACTTCCAAAATCGAGAAGGAGCCTCCTATTTTGTGGCTCATGGAGATCTTGAAAGTCAAATTTGGCATGAAAGGTTTGGTCATCTTAGTTATAACTACCTAAAGGATTTGAGCACCCATGATATGGTAACAGGTTTACCCCAAGTCTCTTCTAGTAATGGAGTTTGCCCTGGATGTGCTCTTGGAAAGCAACATCAAGATCCTTTCCATCCAAGTAGTTCTCCAAAAACCTCATCCCCTCTATATTTAATCCATAGTGACTTAATGACCTTTCTTGAACCATATTTCAAAGGAGCAAAGTATGCTCTAACCTTTATTGATGATTTTTCTAGAAGGTCATAGGTCTACTTTTTGAATTATAAAAGTGATGTTTTATCCGAATTTAAATTTTTTAAAGCCTTAGTTGAAAATCAGGCATCTTGCAAAATCAAGAATATTCACACTAATAATGGTGGGAATACTACAATAATGAGTTCTCCATATTTATTTCAAGTCATGGTATCATTCATAAAAATTTTGTCTCCCATAATCCTTAGCAAAATGGCATTGTAGAAAGGAAAAATTAAACCCTAAAAGAGATGTCAAATTGTATGCTCCATTCAAGAGATCTTCCAAAAAAAATTGGGCAGAAGTTATTAACTATGCAAATTATATTCAAAATTGCATACCTCATAAAGCTCTTGACCATTTAATTCTTGAAGAAGCATGGTTTGGTTCAAAACCAGATGTTTCGTACTTCAATATATTTGGGTGTACTTCTTGGGCTCACATCCCAAAGAAGAAAAGGAAGTCTCTTGATAAGAAAAGTAAAAATCTCATCTTTGTCAGTTATTGTGAAGAATTGAAAGCATACAGAATTCTTGATCCCTCAACTCATGAGGTTTTCTTTCATAGGAATGTCCAATTTGATGAAACATTCCCTCAAAAACATCCTCAAAATCCCTCTTCCTCCATTGAGCCATCTCCTATAGTAAAACCTCAATATTATAAAGAGCCAACTCTTGAAGTTAACTTGGTCATTGATAATCA
This sequence comes from Wollemia nobilis, assembly GCA_028583015.1. Classification (NCBI taxonomy): domain Eukaryota; kingdom Viridiplantae; phylum Streptophyta; class Pinopsida; order Araucariales; family Araucariaceae; genus Wollemia; species Wollemia nobilis. The sequence continues at coordinate 4,798 of JAQPPZ010013771.1, forward strand.
AGATGAAGAATTTGTAACTCCATATCAATGTCTTTCAACTCCTTTAAATCCTTCCCCTATGCCAAAATGGGCCTGCACCATTGTTAAAGAAGCTACTCCTTACATCCAAAATCTTCCTTCAACTAGATCATCCAACCCCATAGGCACTGGTATTGTATGTTAATCTATTTTCTCTGATCCTCAATCCTTCAAAGAAGCCTCAGGTATTAAGGAATGGGATGATGCCATGGAAAATTAATTTTCTTCCTTGATAAAAAAAAATACTTGGGATTTAGTTCCCTTACCTAAAGGAAGGAAATTACTTCATTTTAAATGTATATTCAAATACAAATATGGGCCTAATGGATAAATAGACAAACACAAGGCTCATCTTGTAGCAAAAGGTTTTTCTCAAATTGAAGGTATTTATTATGCAAAAACCTTTACTCCAGTTGCTAAAATGGATTATGTTAGATTGCTTATTATTCTAGCTACTTCCCATAAATGGCCAGTCTATCAAATGGATATAAAAAGTGCTTTCTTACATGGATATTTAAAGGAAAACATATTCATGGAACAACCTACTAGTTTCACTCAAGAATCCTATCTTGTTTGTAGGCTTAAAAAGTCTCTCTATGGCCTCAAACAATCCCCTAGAGCTTGGTATGAAAATATGGAATCCTTCCTTCTTTCAGCAAGTTTTTCTCATTGTGATTCTAATAACACAATTTACATTTGGAGAAATGAAGGCAAAATCACCATTCTTGTCCTATATGTTGATGACCTTCTTCTCATTGGTAGTAACTTGACTCACATTCAGACTATAAAATACTCCCTCTCTAAAAATTTTGAAATGGCTGATCTAGGTAAAGCTCATTACTTTCTTGGGATCCAAATAAGTCAAACAGATGAAGGTATTTCTTTGTACCCAAAAAAGTACACTCTAGATCTTCTACAAATATTCATTAATCTAGAATTAATCTTAGTACTTCCTGCTCATCCCCTCTTTGTGATTCCACTCTATACCATCAGCTTGTAGAAATTTTGCTATACCTTACTCATACTCACCTAGACATCTCATATGTTGTTGGCCTCATATCCAGATTCTCTCATCAGCCTCACTTTAGTCATTGGAAAGCAGCAAAAAGAATCCTTCGTTACTTACATGGCACTACTCACTTTGGGCTCTTCTACAAGGAAAAATCCATGGATATAATTGGCTACATAGATTCATATTGGGTAGGTTCAGTAGAAGATATATTTTCCACCTCAGGCTATGCCTTTTGCCTTGGTTCCTCACAAATAGCCTAGTTATGCAAGAAACAACAGGAAGTAGCCCTATCTTCTATAGAGGCAGAATATAGGGCAACAATTTTGGCTAGTCAAGAAGCTCTTTGGCTTCATCAAATTTTGAGAGAATTTAGCTTCACCCATTAACATCCTATAACTCTTTGGTGTGACAGTCAGAGCACAATTCATATTGCATGCAATACAGTTGAAAATTAGTGAACCAAGCACATTGATATACACATACACTTTATAAGGCAACATATTCAGAGTAGGGACATACAGCTGCATTTATTGGAATTATGAGGACAATGCTCTTCTAATAGTTGGTTTTTCCCAACAGGGGTTTTTTCACCAACTATTTATTGCATATGAGTACCTAATCAGGCCTAGTTGTTGGGCCTCATCTTTATTTCTTGTATAAAGGGGACAATATTTGGCATACGAAGACAAACCTCATATTGTTGGTTTTTCCCCACAAGGATACAAATGCATGCCTCTCTTCTTCTCAAAGTTGTTTTTTTCCCACAGGGGTTTTTTACCAACTATCTATTATATTAGGAGGACAATCTTCACAATACGAAGACAAGCCTCACATTGTTGGTTTTCCCCATAGGGATTTTTTCACCAACAATGTTATGTATATGAGTACCTAATCAAGCCAAGTTGTCAATACTCATCTTTATTTCTTGTTAAAGAGGACAATCATTGCCATACGAAGACATGCCTCTCTTCTTATTATAGTTGGTTTTTCCCCATAGGGATTTTTCACCAACTATCTATTGTATTAGGATGACAATGCTCACCATACGAAGACAAGCCTCTAACTTCCTTTTGATTGATGGTTTTTTCCCATTGGGTTTTACCATCTCTTCAAAAGAAGTCATTGTACATAAGTACCTCATCATGCCTTGTTGCCAGGACTTATTTGTACTATTCACCCCTAGTATCACTTAAGGGGGGCTGTTATAATAAGATAATATTCTGTTAAGTTCCACTAGGATAGACACTTGAGTTTCCAATCCTCCATGTATCAGGAGAACTCTTAGTGGTGTATTCATAAGTTCTGATGAGTTTTTGTAATCCAATGACTCTTAATGATAAACATTGCTATTTATACAGATTTGATCCTTGGAATAAATCAATCAGTTCCACTCTTCTCTTCATATTTTATGTAATGCTTTTCATATCTATTATTATAAAATTCTAACAATGGTGCAAACTTTAGAAAAGGTAGTAGTCTGTACTGAATCATGTACTAAATCCTTGAGTGAGCACCTAATCAATGATGATAGTACAAACCCTGTGTGAGTGACCTTTGAGTGCGCACCTAACTCACGAAGATGATATGAACCCTGAATGACCCATGGTCTCCATCTTACACCAGGTCAACAATAATGAGACAATTAGGCTTATTGGATGCAATCCCTATGGTTTGAACCCGAGATTAAAGTTACTAAAAATTTTGGTTGTAACCAACTCCCTTATGTACCAAAAAAAACTAAAAATTAAAAATATATAATTAATAATGATAATAATTGTTATAGTATATTTCAAATTAATAATTTATTACTTATTATCTTTCTTAATATTAGGTAAGAAAAAAACATCAAATATTTTCTCATGATCCTTATTTATATTATGATGAATTCTAGTTGAAATATCGAATAAACTAAAATATATCTTTTGGATAAAAATTCTAAGATGGAGACACTAAAAATAGCAAATAAGATTTTGCTAGTGATTTTCTTTCATGTTTTGCTTACAATCAATAATAATTAAACTATTAAATATTTTAAATTTTATATTTATAATCAATACTATTTATTAGCATCATTACAAATCATATATATTATGTTCTACAAGTACAAATATCTTATGAAACTCACCAAAATTATAAGTTTTAATTTAATGATATAATAATTACTTAGGTGTTGTTTAACTAATCAATTCTAATAAATTTAAACTTGTCCTTGAGAAGTCTTCTATTTAACATGTTATGTTATACCAATTATGTAAAAATTATTGAATAGTTTATAAGCCCATTATGCACTTACATGTGTTTGTTACAAAATGTAAGAAATCATCAACCTTACATGATTTTCATGAATCCAATTACACAATGGTTTCCAAGTAATAAAAAATAAACTGAATTTCTTTTAAAGCAAAATAAAAGAATTGTATCATTAAATTTAGATTTATTAGTTAATATATTCTATTTAACAAGTAAATTTGAAACTAAAGAATATACATGTAATAGCATAACTCTTAAATATTTCTTCTATTAAATACTACATATATGATATTCATATACGATTTGAATATTGATTAATGATAGCATAAACTATTATAAACAAATTAAGTATGAACTTTAAATTTTCAAAAACATAGGCCTTATTACTACTAAATTAAAATTTAGACCATTGTGTAATCCCTAAAACTATTAAAATATTTTAAAATCTTATCTTTTCATATAAGGCTAGGCATGCTCAAGATAAATTGGGTAGATCCTGAAAACCATAGGGTGTTGATATACTAGCTTTTCCTGATATTCAATGAGATTATAAGGATATTGTTAGTTTGTATGATTTAGTTAATAAAAATATTCCAAATATACTTAATAATTCTAATATTATTATAATCTAAATAATGAAATCAAAATTTGTTATCAAATGAAATATCTATTAAAGGGAGACAAATCTTGGATGGTATCATTACTACTCATGAAGCTCTTCACTCTATAGATAAAAGTGGTAGTGATAGATTTTTGTTAAAATTAGACATGAACAAGAAATATGATAGAGTATCCTCAAGGTTTTTTTTTTTAATTTATGGGTGAATTCAACTTTCACCTTTCTTTTATAGACCTCATCAAAGCATGTTTATTTTCACTTATAAATTTTTGCCAAAATTAATGGTTCTCCAACATGTTATTTCAAAAGCCTCCAATGCCTAAGACAAGGAGATCCTTTATTTCTTACTATGGCTGAATCCTTAGAGATCTATTCAACAAACCCAATATAAGTGGTTAATTTCAAGGATAAAGCCTCTCTCCCCTGCAATCCCATAACCCATCAACAATTTGTAGTTGATAATATTTTTGCTTCAAGATCCTCTATTCGAGATGTAAAAGAGATTAAGTTTATTCTACATTCTTATGAGGTTACCTTTGGATAGAAGGTAAATTTCTACAAGATTAAGGTATTTTTTTAATACCTCCATCAAAGATTGATAAATTTTTTGAAACTATTTGAATGTTCCATTTGGAATCTCCCTTTCGTTTATCTAGGTTTACAACATTTTAGTGGTAGGTTACAAGAGTATTCTTTATTTCTTATGGTGGAGAAGGTTAGGAGAAATCTGTCAATATAGAAAGGTACCCTCCTTAGCCAATATGGTAAGGTGTATTTCATTATAACCACCCTTCAAAGTATCCTAGTCTTATTTTTGTCGTTGTTCAATATGCCATAAAAATGTACCAAAATATTGATAGTATATAAAAGGCCTTTTTGTGGAAGGGCATAGAAGAAAAACACATAATATTCTTGGTGGATTAGAAGCAAGTTTGTTCCAAAAATAGTAAGGATGGATTAGGCCTCAAGAAACTGAAACAAATAAATTTGGTCCTTATTACAAAATAAGGTTGGAAGTTTTTCAAAATGGATGATGATGGATGGGTAGAGATTTTAACAAGTAAATATCTTGGTAGAGATGGTAATTTCCTTAACATACAGGCCAATCAAAAGAGCTCTATATTTTGGAAATACCTTCCTAATTTTAGGTTTATTATTGAAAAATACTTGAATGGAAGATAGATGATGGTAGGAATGTTAACTTTTAGGAAGATAGTTGGATTCATAATGAGACTTTGATTAGAGATAAGCTTCTAAACTGCTTAGAGCCCTTTATTGTGCAATCTTATGATTCTAGAGTTTTAGACTTTCTTGAGGTAAGAGATGCAAAATGGGATTGGAAGACTCTATCTCTTGTTAACCCCTCCCCTAGAAAAATTCATGCTCTAATTTTTTTATCCAATATTCTCAAAATTCATCTCCTAAGTCCTAACCTGCTAGTTTATTCCCATATTTGGAGAGTTGATAATAAGGGTCTTTTCATGATTAAATATGCTTACATTCTTTAGTTTGACAGTTTGACAAGTAAGAGGATTGGTTTCAACATAGTAATATATGACTCAAAAACTTCATATATAAAGTTAATTTCTTCTTTTGGTTGGCTATCTAGAACAAAATCCTTACTATTGAAAATATTCACAAAGGAGACCTGCCTATTTTGAATAGGTGTTATCTATATGAAGCTACTTGGGAGAATACTAATCATTTATTTCTCAAGTGTTCATTTTCCTTAGAAGTTAACCACCTTTTCATCAAATTCAATTTTAAATGGGTCATGTATAATAACATTATGGATCTGTGTTTGTAGTGGCTTACCCTTTCAAAATATTTTGCTTAGAATTTGCTAATATTTTTGTTTACCTAATTTTTTGTAGGGTATTTAGAATGAAATATATAATAGAGACTTCAATTTTGTTAAAAATGATACCCTACATAAGCTTGTAAGCTTGCTAGTCTCATAATAAAGGTAAGCTTACCATCCAGTTGGGTATCCTAAATCTAGATGGTATTTGCAATATGCACATCCCCAATTCTATAAATCTTATAAAATGAAAGCCTTTGAATCAATATTAGAAAAAAGTAAACTTTTATGGGATGGCTAAAGTTAACCCAACCACTGTAGGGGCTAGAGGAATCATCAAGGATGACAAAGGATTATTCTTTTAGATTTTGCTAATTTTTTAAGTGTTTAGTCTAGTTTTTTGTTAAAGCTTGAGCACTTTATCAAGGGGTCATGCTCTTGGAAAAGCTAAATGTAAAGAAGGTGATAATCAATGGTGACTCTCTTTCTATAATTAATAATGCTAAATCATAGAATTACCTCACTGATCCATTATAAATTTAATAGATGATATTTATCGTTGTATTGAGAATTTACAAGGTGTTAAATTTAGGCACACTTTTAGAGAAGAAAATAAGGAAGTTCACCTTTTAGCCAACCAGGGGGTCAATCAGAATGCCCTTAAAAATTAGATAAATGATTTCCCTACCTTTTTAACTTAGTGCATTCTAGTTTTGAATTCTTGTATATTTTTTCTCATTGGTTGATAAGGTTTTCCCTATTGCTTTTTATTGAAGGATTTTTATTTGTTCTACCTATTTATGGTTATTTTGTTGTATCCCGTTGTCCCTTAAGGTTGTTCTCCTCTTGATTTTATTACTGTTCTTATTTCCATTACGTCTCTCACTATAAAAGGTTATGGATCCTTTCAAAATATCATGTTTTCCTAACAAATAAAAATATATATTTTCATTGTATATATATGTATTGTATATATATATGTATGTACGTATGTATGTATGTATGTATGTATGTATGTATGCATGCATATATATATATAGATATAAAGAGAGAGAGAGATTATTTTACTTTTATGCAAAGAAAATAGTACCATTGAATATAACAATATCTTTGAAGTTTATTTTCCTTTTTTTATTGTCATAACAAATAGATCAAACAAATAGCAAAAAAAACAATAAAATAAATACAAAAACTAAAATTCAAAGGATAAAATATGGTGGAAATACTATAAGAAGTAAATTTTAACAAAAAAAACAAAATGATGTGTGAAATTAAAATTTAAAAATTTTAAATTCACAAGTCATGCTTAGAATCAAAAGTAAAAGATAAACAAAATCATATAAAATAAATTTTGAAAGTTATATCATACAACTATGTGCAACAATTTTATTTTCTATATAATAGATGCATTCAAAAAAATTATATAGCAAAAATATTCAATAGATTCATGCTATCCAATATATGATTATAAATAGAGTATATAGTCTCTTCAAAAAAATAATTATTAGTAGGATTAGATCATAAACCCATTCATATGATGTTATTTAAATAATAATTGTCACTCAAAACCATTTCACTTCTAGTGTATGTGTCTTCAAGACCAAAAATTCTCTTAGATGGTTATGTTATTGTGGGATGAATCGAATTTGAGGGATCGTTTATCTCTAGTTTTTTTTTTAAATATGAACTTTTCAAACGAGCACATGAAAATTTGGAATACAAAATATTTGGTAATATTTTTAAAGAAAATAAGAAAATTGAATCCAACCTCAAAAATTCACAAGAGATAGTAGGAATCAATGGATTGGATAATGTTTTTTATGTGCAAGAACATTTACTCTCTATTTACCACAATTTATTAAAAAAATAAAAAACATAATGGTTCCAAAAATATATGGGAATATGGATCAAGCAAGGAAATAAAAATACCAAATATTTTTACACTAGAATAAAAATTATTTTTTCTTTCTATAGCATAAAAAATATTTTTACTCTATATTGAAAAAAATATAAAAAGAAACACAATGTAACTATTTTACAAGTTTTAGGCAAGATAAGGAAACACAATGTAAGTATTTATAATATTTTCCATTAGTTATCACATAGCAACAAAATAAGAGCTTTATGAAGAAGCTATCTATGGAGAAGCTACACGATATGGTTCTCTGTTTTCATTCTAAAAAGGCACTTGGCCCAACTGGATTCCCTTAAAAAATCTTTCAATTTTTTTGGGATTTATGGAAACTTTATATGTTAGTTATGGTTTAAGAGTTCCTATAAAGGATGCTAAATTAGATGATATCCATGTCCCTTTTATTATATTGGTTTTCAATGAAGCAAAACAAAATAGTTTAATAACTTTTGATCAATAAGCCTTTGTAATTTATAAGATCATTTCCAAACATATATAAAATATATTGAAAATATTCTAGATTATGTCACCTCATGGGAGTAAGATGATTTTATTCATGATATAAAAGAATATTGATGGTTTAATCATTGCATAGGAGGCCATATCTTATTTTTATTCCATAAATAAACTAGATATACTTATGAAACTAGATATAAATAAAGAATACAACATGGTTTTCTAGGTCTAGACACATAATTTTACGTATAGGTTAGTCATTTTATACCCCACTAATCATCCCTCTTTGACCAATTTTTCCAAATTCCACTCTTGTACCCAAGTTTGAGGTAAAATATGTTAACCTTGTCATTTACAAAAGTCAACCAAATCACCTCAAAATTGCACAAATTGATACAATTGAAAACAACTCGATGAGAAATTTCCAAAGAGTATAAACATGACCATATTTGATAAACATTTAACCTCTCAAAATGACCTTTTATAAAAATATTGTTCTACAAAAATACATAACACTTTTGCAAAGTATATTTTCTTAGCATTTTTGTTAGTGCAAAAAAGTTATAGTATTTTTGTGAGCCCTCAAAAATTTCTAAAAAAATAATAAAACTTTAGTTTCGATAGACTCGTAGTCACTGCCATTTTCATGGATACTAGATATTGCTAACCAAATCTTGCATATTTAATGGAATCTTACCTACAACTAGAAATAAAGGATTAATCAAACTTCATGTAACTACTAATCAAGTAACATAACTCCATGTTACCTAAGTTAAATCCCCAATCAGGCCATGCAAATGGCCTAACTAAAAACCTCACCCTCTTGAATGGGACACATCATTTTTCTCTCATGCAATGCTTAGTAGATATTCCAAAGCCATGCAATTCAATAAAAAACACTCTTTAGGAAACATAAATGAGCAACACATTTTGTAGGGATATGCTAGTGAAATTATCTTAGAGAGAGGTAGAGAATTTTCTTTTTGCATGTGTATGTTGGTGAGATTATCATTGGAGAATTGGACACATGCTCATTATATTAGGAAATCATCATCTAAAGTATTTCAATGGGGGTAGATTTTTATCTAGGATTATTTTAGAAATATTTTTATATTAGTTTTTATTATTATATCATTCATATGTTTTATAGGATTTACATCATTTTTGCAATGTTGGAGCATTTTTGCATTGTCAAGGCATTTTTTCACTATTAGAGCATTTTTGTGTTGTGAGAGTATTTTTTCACTATTAGATAATTTTTGCACTTTTGGAGTGTTTTTACACTTTGAGAATATTTTTGAAGCTCCATAGCATTTTTGTAGGATCTTTATAATCTATGTAATATTTTCATATTTGTTTCATATCTAGTCCATAATAGGTGTATGTTGGAAAAATTCCATTGGAATGTGGGGCACATCATCATTCTATAGTGGCAAGCATCCAAGAAGCATGATCAATCAACACTTGAAACACTTCAATAAGGGAAAAAATCTATATTTTGAATCAAATAATTTATCTCTCTTACTAAGCATTTTTACGACACTTCATCTTTGACATAATTTTACATTCCAAAGTGTTTTTCTTAGTGGTAAACCATAAAAGGGACATTGGGGCTTTATCCTTGCATAAAGTGAATTTGATACCTCGATCAAATGGATAGGCCTCAATGCACTAATCGAAAATCTATTGTCTATAGTTAAAACATTTCTTTATATTTGTAGGTTACTATACTTTTGCATTGTTAGAGAATTTTTGCATTGTCAAAGTATTTTTACACTATCTGAGCATTTTTGCACTTCCAAGGCATTTTTATAGAATCTCTAAAATAGGTGCATAATTTTCATCATTGTTCCATCCTTAGTCTACCATAGGTAGATTTTGATTTGTTAACAAATTTTAGGCCTTGATAGTTTCATAAAATTTTGAAAAGATAAATATTACAAGTTACATTCAAATCTAATATTAGGCATCCAGTTTAGTTGGCTATGATTTGGTCTTTCTTATTAAGTCATTTTGTGATAAAGGTTACAAGTAACCAAATATTTATTATGTTGTATTTATCTTTTGTTTGCATTTAGGCAATGATGAGAAAAGAGATGTATAGAATACATTGTCTATTTATGTTTACATGATCTTAACTTTGGAAATAAAATAAGTAAAAATAAAAAAGATGGAAAAAAAATAAAGTATTCTTTTATTTCTTACGTTTGAAAAAGAGGAACATTAAACTTTGATTAAACTTGATTTGTTCACACTACATTAATCTTTTCTTTTACGTAGGTAAAAAAAGGACAAAAGGGCATATATTTTTACATTTTAGGACAGTCGTTCACTATTTGTTTCTTTTTTCACAATCATTGTTTTGAAAAGAAAAGAAAAAAATGAAAAGTAATTAGTTCTTTTACAACCATTCAATATAGAAGGGTACATAGGTCTAAATATTTTTGCTTGTTACATCTTTATTTTCACATGCATTGCATATTTATTTTACTACATCTTAGATTTTATAAATTAAAACTTATATGCTTGCTAATCTACACATAAAAAATAGATTTAGGGTACATATATAAATACCCATGGTGAACCCACTCTATCAAAAAAAAAAAAACCTCAAAATGAAAACATCAAGGGCATAACGCTTGTCCTGAATCTAAGTTGTGGCAAAAAAGCTTTGCTTATTTTTCACCACTACATTCTTTGGTGAACCTAACATGAAACACCATATGTGTCCCAACAAACCTTACGAACTACACCTTTCCTTATCAAACTTAATAATTTAGCATACTTTTAATGTAGACCATCTAAGTTGTTAGCCTATATTAAATAATATTAATAAATATTAGAAAAAAATAACCAAAATTTTAGTCCTACTATGGTAAGGTTAATTACCTTTTTAATAAACCATCGCATAAACCTTGAAGGTTATCTATCTTGGAAAGTATAACAGGTTATCTATCTTGGAAAGTATAAAATGGTAGGATAATGAGAGTAGTATGGATCGATAGTTGTTTTTTGACAATATAAGGATTTTGAAATATCTTCCTATTCTTTACTAATAACTCTTTAAACAAAACCTTAATAAAATCGAATCTCCCCTTATTGAAATCTATGGTTGAACCTCCTTATAATACCTGTAATATCGCATGTAAATTAGCTTATAATCCAAATAATCTAAACATTACCTACAATATTGCATGTCAACTAGCATAAAATCCAAATATTGTACCAACATTACAAGGAAGAAGGAGAGGAAGTTCCTCCCTTACAAACCCTCTCCTAGATTCATAATGAACAATGATAAGTAGTCTTTAAATATATGGATTACTTATATACATTAAATATATTCTTATGACTTCTTGATTGAATCTATGAATATAAAGATATACCATAGATAAACGAAGGTAATCCTATCGAACGAAATTTAAGATCCAGTACTAAAAAATATATATAGTTATATTTCCTTTCAATTTAAAACATAATAAGTTTAAAAGAAAACCAATCTATGTTATAGATCAATAATAGAGCCAAAGGTATGAGAATGAAAGCATCTATGAATATGCCTCTCTCTTCTAATTTAATATATTTTTTTAGATTGATTAATAGGTCTAATATAAATTCAAAAATAATGCAAAATGTCGTAGGAACATGTTAAAGAATAAAAACAATATACTATATGATTTACATAAAATATTAAAATATTGTCAAAATGCCTTCCTCTTTCATTTTAAAACACTATGTTAGACACATTAATAGAACCAATAAAAGCATGAAAATCAAGCAAAAACTAATAGGACCAAGTTAAAGAACAAAACCAATGTACTATATGATTTACAAAAAATCCCAAAATTTGAACAATACCTTAAAAATAAAAACTAATAATATCAGGTGAGAGGGGGTTCCCGCTCCAGTTTCTAAGAACTATTCTCTCTGAGAGAGAGTTTCCCTCTATCTCTAGATTTATCTGGTTTCTTCTCATGGTCTACATGCTCTAATATGGTGGATGGTGGTGCCTATTGCCGAATGGAGGGCTTCTCTAGTTTTTCTGCTTTTATTGGATGTTTAGTTAGTAATTGTAGATCTAGATGTGTTCCTTGAGAGGGATAGATCTATTTGCAGGCCCAATATTTGGGGGTGATTTGCAGAATTTGTTGTGCCCTAGAATATTCTTGCTGGTGTTCCCCTATCTAGATTTGAGACTACTTTTGGGGGTGACATCTGCTTGGTTTAGGTTTTAGTTGAGGGTCTTGGTCAGTCAACTATTCATATTTTTTAGTTTTGGTTTGCTTATGAATATATGGTCTAAGTCTTGGGGGATAGGGCTAAATGTTGATCCAAACTAGCTGGGGAGATTCTGGATTGTTGTTGTTCTAATAGTTGTTGGCTGATTCCCTTGGTTGGCTCTAAGCTAGGTCTTTGGGTGCTTGGGTGGTTTGGTTGGGGTTTGTGGTTGTAGAGTTACTTTCTCCATATCTATCATTAATAGAGTTATAGGCTTGTGGGCTCACAGGTTTGACATCCAGGTTGGTTTATGTTAGGGTTTATGTCACCCACTGTGCTGTAAAGTGATTTTTATTTATGGATCTTGGTCCCTGGATTTTGTTAGGGAGTTTTTCCTCTCTAAGTGGGTATGTTAATTTTGTAAATCCCTGCTACCAACATGTTTCCTTCCTACTTGGGCTCTAGATAATTATTTTTACCTAGTGATTATTTTGTTTTTGTGGTTATTCCTTCTAGTGTGGCAGGTGGTTCTAGCTTCTCAACTCCTATTTTTTAATGAGGGTGGTGTTTGGAGGTGTTGTTAATGTCCTCTAGGCTTTGTAACTTTTTTTTTTGTTGCTCAGTTCATCGATGCATGGATGGTTAGATTTAATTTATGGCAGATGATTACCTCATGCTTGAGCTATTGTGAGAGTTTTTGGTCTCCAGTGATGATGCACGGGACCACTAGTTGACTTCCTCTATAGGGGCTTCCATTTTCAGTTTGAGTAGGATCATTTGGTTTTACTTATTTTTATTCTTACTGCTCTTACTTTTTTTTTTGGCTCCACCAGTGCTTGGGTTTGTTTGATCTCTTTAAATAGTGGTTGTTTTGTTCCTACGAGTGACAGTGTTGGTAGCTAGTGCTCTCAAAGGTGATGCAGGGGATCTTAGTATCATGAGTAGGGGTTTTGATATCTGGTTTCTGGTTTTTCTTTAGTTTCCTAGTGGAATGTTCCGCTATGGTTTGGGCAAGATTTTTATTTTCAAAATTTAAATCATTTTTTGTTTGTTATCCTTCTTAACCAGTGACTTCTTTGTGTTTGTTGTTATTTTTGTTGATTGTGTGAGTGGTTGGGCATTCCTATCTCCGGTTTACTTTGCTCCTTTTGGAATGATTTATAGGTTTACAGACGCCTTTTAAAACCCTCATTTATTTTCCATTTAAAATCTTTGTAAAAGGTTGTGGGATTGCTTTCAAAACCCTCTTCTTTTCAATAGTATAAAAAAAACTAATAATATCAAACATTTCTATTATTTAGAGAACCTTAAATTTAACCCATTTTTTAAGAAGAGACAATGTAAGTATATTATAGTAATTCATAAATATGTAACCAAATAATTTCATGTGTTTGAGGGGTGGAAAGAGGGATTGACATGTCTAGGGATTGTCGTTGGGAAGCGCGTAATTTGGGGAGCAGAAATCTGTGACGGTCACTTTCACAGCACCACTTGCTCTCAACGCATTTGACAAGAAAGCAAGCCCCGCATTTGCATTCAACTCATCTATATATAAAAAAAACTTCATCTATATATAAAAAAAAGGGACGGGTATAACACACTTTTAGCTTCTTTTTGCCTTTGTTGCAACTTCACAGTGTCATCATATATGCTTATAAAGCATAAATCTTATTCCAGAACTCGAGAGTTAAGCACCACAATATAACACACTTTTAGCTTCTTTTTGCCTTTGTTGCAACTTCACAGTGTCATCATATATGCTTATAAAGCATAAATCTTATTCCAGAACTGGAGAGTTAAGCATCACAATATTAAATTTGTTTTTATCAACAAGAAATGAGAGTTTGGGTGAGAGTTTGGTTGTATGTATAAAGGTCGTGGGACTTTTTCAAAATCATCTCTTTAATTTAATAATAAATAAATAAAATATGACAACCATTAATTAAAAATTCACTTATCATCCAGAATATCCTTTAATATAAGAGCATTTCATTGAACTTTTAATTATTTTAAAATTTAATTAATACGGAAAATTGTTGGAATTATTAAACCAACTTTTATGTCATTCGTAAATGCTTCGCCGCGAAGCAGTAAAATCACGCCTCTTGAAGGTGCTTCGCTACGAAGCAGAAAACTTATGCCCCCTGAAGACGCTTCGTTGCGAAGCAGCATAAATTTGAAAGTTTGCCCATCAGTTTTGCGAAGTAACGTCTAGGCGCAAGAATCGAGGCCTTAATTTCAAGTGTGCGAGTAGGTGAGGTTGTTCGGTGATAGGTTGAAAACCCTATTTGACATTTACTATTTTGTGAGTCGTTTGGTAAATTTCTTCCTGCCCTTGTCCTCATCTTCATCTATAAATACCAGACCTGTTGTCATTTCGGGAGTTGGAGGAGTTGAGAGAAAGCCGCAGCGTGAGGGAGAACAGAGAAAGTAGCAGCAACAAATTCAGTAGACAGACGGAGAAGAGAGCAACAACCTCCAAAAAAATCTCCATTTGTGTTTATCCTGCAACCGGGTTGCAGATGTTTGTATCTGGTTCTATAAAAGAAGTCTTGTAACCTGTTTTTCTGATAAATAATAGTTTCCATTAAACCCTCGCCTTTTGTCTGTTATATATCTGAACTTCATTGTTTTTCCTCCAAACTCGTTATTGCAAATGCTTTGGGCAAGCCGTGTAAATCACAACTTTATTGTGTGATTTTATATTTAATTTTTCTCTCTTTGAACGAAGTCCAGATCTGATTTTATTTCTGCCCGAAGACTAGCTTCGGAGTTTTTAACAGTCGAAATTGCCCTTCACAGTTTTGTCTGCCAAAGTTACCAGTTCGGCAGAAGTTCTGGCGAAGTCGCCATCTTGTGTTTGCAAATTTCCGAAGTAGTTTCACTTCAAAAAAGCACTTGTGAAGCAGGCGCTTCGCTGTTTAAATTACCAAAGTACTTTTTGAGCCTCAAAATTTACGAATCTTCTCTTCTCTCAGACACTTCGCTAATTGACCAAGTGAAGCACCTACCTCGATGTTCAAATTTTCAAAGCTCCCTCGTGAGCTCACAAATTTGTAAAGTTTCCTTGACATGATTTAATCAATTTAAATTTGTTTAAATTCCTTCACATTTGTATCAGAGTTGTTGTGTCGTGACATGGAGATTGAAGCATGGCTTTCGAAAAAAATTCCCTGTAGTTGTAGATGTCATGATTTAATGGTAAAAACTATGATTACTGGAGTATACAAATGAAGATTTTATTTCGGTCTCAAGATTTGTGGGACTTGGTGGAGAATGGATACCCGAAATAGCAGATGCAACAACACTGGCCACCCTCTCCCAAGTTGAGAAAGACCTTCTAAAGGAGAACCAGAAGAAAAATCAAAAGTCCTTGTTCTATATCATGCAAGCTATTGAGGAAACCATCTTCTTGTGGATCACATCAGCCACCAAGGCCAAGCAGGCTTGGGAGATTCTGGCCAGCTTGTACCATGGCACCAACAAAGTGAAGTTGGTGAAACTACAAATGCTCAAGAGGGATTTCGAGAACCTGTAGATGAGTGAGTTAGAAACCATGAGCGATTTTTTCACTCGAACGACAGATTTCATCAACTAGATGCGGGGTAATGGAGAGATTGTGTAGAACCAAAGGATCATGGAGAAAATTTTGCAAAGTTTACCAATGAAATTTGACTTTGTTGTAATTGCAATAAAGAAGTCAAGGGATTTGATAACCCTCTCATTGGATGAGCTAATGGGTTCCTTGCAGACACATGAGTAGAGTCTGAGTTGTTCAACTCAGTCTTATTTGGAGCAATCCTTCAAGGGGCAAGTCTCATTTTGATATGATGATAAACAAGACTCCCACCATGGAACCTCTAGTTTTCAAGGTGGAAGAGGCAAAGGCAGACATGGGAGAGGAAACAAGCAAGGAGGGAGATCAAACCCTAATGACAATGAGACCAACTACAACTTTCATCAGCAAGGAGGAAGAGGCACTAGCAAAAATTAGCAAAGTGGATCTCACCAGAAGAAAGACAAATCCAAAGTCCAATGCTATTACTGCAAAAAGTTTGGCCATTACATCTCACAGTGCAGAAAGAGGATGGCGAATGAGAATTAGTAGCAAGCCCATTATACGGATGAAGCCAAAAATATGGCAAGAGGAAATGTGTTGCTGACTTGTAGTATTAAGGAGGAGAGTAGGAAAAATATTTGGTATCTTGACAGTGGGTGCAGCAACCACATGACTGGAAACAAAGAGATGTTCTCACAATTGGATGAAACAGTCCAGTCTGAATTTAATATGGGGAACAACAGTAAGGTTCTTGTGATGGGGAAAGAAAAGATCCTCATCCGCACCCAGCATGATGAAAGAAGACAAATTTGTGATGTTTATTATGTTCCTGGGTTGAAACACAACTTGCTAAATGTTGGACAACTTGTGCAGAAGGGGCACACTATTTAGTTCAAAGATGGTGTATGTACCATTAGAGAAAAAGTGCATTGACAAATTGTAATCGTGTCCATGACGAAAAACAAAATGTTTTCACTAAAAATTTAGAATGAATGATTAATGTCTCTAAGTGCAGTTGTGAAGGATGCTACCTGGCTATGGCATCTCAGATTTGGTCATCTGAGCTTCAATAGCCTAAATTTGCTACACAAGAAGCAAATGGTGAAGGGTTTACCCTTTATTGAGCAATCGAACAAAGTTTGTGAAGGTTGTCTGGTCGATAAGTAGCACAGGGATGCATTCCTTATAGGACAGTCTTGGAGAGCATCTCATCCATTGTAGCTGGTGCACTTAGACATTTGTGGTCCCATGCAGACCAGCTCATATGCCGACAAAAAATATTTCATGACTTTCATTGATGACTTCAGCTGAAAGACCTGGATTTATCCCATCAAGCTGAAGTCAGAAGCATTTGTAAAGTTTAAGAAGTTCAAGGCTCTAGTTGAGAAACGAAGTGGTTATTACGTGAAAACACTCAGGACAGATGGTGGAGGTGAATACATCTCCAACGAATTCCACAACTTCTACAAGCATCATGGAATTCACAAGCAGTTTACTGCCAAATACACACCTCAACAGAATGGCGTAGCTGAGAGGAAGAATATAACTATCATGGAGATGGCACAGAGCATGCTAAAGGTGAAAATTCTACCACATGATTTCTGGGCAGTTGTGTCTTGTGCAGTTTATCTACTGAACCGATGTCCCACCAAGAGTGTGAAGGACAAAATTTTGGAGGAAGCATGGAGCAATCTGAAGCCAAGTGTGGCTCACTTACGTGTTTTCAGGTACATTGCATATGCACATGTTCCAGATGAGAAAAGGCAGAAGCTGGATGACAAAGCTAAAAAATGCTTTTTTACAGGGTATAGCGAACAAGCAAAGGCATACAGTTTGTACAATCTAGTGACAAAGAAACTTGTCATCAGCCACGATATGAAGTTCGTGGAGGATGAAGACTAGAACTGGAAGTCAAATACTGGTCAGCCTGAACTAGCAATTGTTGAACCTATAAACTTGGAAGAAGATAGTGTGCAGCCACCTGTACTTTCAAGAAACAATAGTGGTTCCAAAAGTAGCACAACCTCATCATATCGGTCACCTCCACTTGCAAGCAGAATTCCAAACTTGATGACACCTACGAAGAATCGAAGCTTGCAATAAATTTATGAGGTAACCTGTAATCAGATAGATGAATAATATTCTTATTTTGCCTTCTTTACTGAGTGTGATCCAGTGGAGTTTGAAGAGGCAAGTCAAAATCATAAATGGATAAATGTGATGGATGAGGAGATAGCAACCAATGAAAATAATGAGATATGGTAGTTGACAGATCTTTCAGTAGGAAAGAAGACCATTGGGGTCAAGTGGGTGTATAAAACAAAATTTAATTCCCAAGGAGAAGTTGACAGACATAAAGCTAGATTGGTGGTGAAAGGCTACAAGCAGAATCAAGAGTTGACTATCATGAGGTGTATGCACCTATAGCCCAAATTCACATAGTCATAATGATTCTGGTACTGGTAGCTCAAAAGGGATGGAGTGTTTATCATATGGATGTCAAGTCTGCCTTCCTGAATGGAATGTTGGAAGAAGAGGTCTACATAGACTAGTCACCCGATTATGAAATACAAGGGCAAGAAGGCAAGGTTTTAAAGCTGAAGAAGGCCCTCTATGGGTTGAAGCGAGCACCCCGGGCATGGTACAGCTGAATTGATGGCTACTTTTAGGAGAATGGGTTTCAAAAATCCCCATATGAGCACACACTATATCTAAAGACAAACGTAAAGGATGAGATGATAATCGTCTGCTTGTACATGGATGATATGATATATACCCATAATAGCAGTAGCCTATTTGAGGATTTTACAATAGCCATGAAGACTGAGTTTGAAATGATAGTGTAGACACCAAAGCAGCACCAATATGATTATGTGACAATAAGCACCAATCGCATTGACACACACATCCCCTAGGGCAACCCCCAGAGGTTAAACAGTGGTCCTAACCACTCCTAAAAGCATTTTGGAAGGTCAAAGGTCAATTTGGCATATTTTTGGCACTTTGCTCCTTACTGGTATTCGTCCCACCTAGGGACAATTATCAGCATTCACCCTAGGGTGGGGTGAATAGTAGGTTTGACTAGCAAAAATTCAAACCTTGACAGGTCCGCCAGTTAACTAAAACTTCAAGACATGCAATTACGAGGAACGACTTCAAATCAAGGAGAGAGACTTTAGTCATGCATTTCTTTGATTTTGGATGCCTCATGCAAGGAGACTCTAAATTAGGGAATAATATTTTCTCTCAAAATAGGACAAGCAACTCAAGTGACGCCCTCACATGTGCATTCAAACAGAGAGACCCTAGGTCTATAACTGGAAGTCAAATACTGGTCATCCTGAACTAGCAATTGTTGAACCTATAAACTTGGAAGAAGATAGTGTGCAGCCACTTGTACTTTCAAGCAACAACAGTGGTACCAAAAGTAGCACAACCTCATCATATCGGTCACCTCCACTTGCAAGCAGAATTCCAAACTTTACGACACCTGCGAAGACTCAGAGCTTGCAAGACATTTATGAGGTAACCCATAATCAGACAGATGAATAATATTCTTATTTTGCCTTCTTTACTGAGTGTGATCCAGTGGAGTTTGAAGAGGCAAGTCAAAATCATAAATGGATAAATGTGATGGATGAGGAGATAGCAGCCATTGAAAATAATGAGATATGGCAGTTGACAGATCTTCCAGTAGGAAAGAAGACCATTGGGGTCAAGTGGGTGTATAAAACAAAATTTAATTCCCAAGGAGAAGTTGACAGAGATAAATCCAGATTGGTGGTGAAAGGCTACAAGCAAAAGTCAAGAGTTGACTATCATGAGGTGTATGCACCTGTAGCCCAACTTGACATAGTCATAATGATTTTGGTACTGGCAGTTCAAAAGGGATGGAGTGTTTATCATATGGATGTCAAGTCTGCCTTCCTGAATGGAATGTTGCAAGAAGAGGTCTACATAGACTAGTCACCCGATTATGAAATACAAGGGCAAGAAGGCAAGGTTTTAAGGTTGAAGAAGGCCCTATATGGGCTGAAGCAAGCACCCCGGGCATGGTACAGCTGAATTGATGGCTACTTTTAGGAGAATGGGTTTCAAAAATCCCCATATGAGCACACACTATATCTGAAGACAAACGTAAAGGGTGAGATGATAATCGTCTGCTTGTACGTGGATGATATGATATATACCCATAATAGCAGTAGCCTATTTGAGGATTTTACAATAGCCATGAAGACCGAGTTTGAAATGATAGTGTAGACACCAAAACAACACCAATATGATTATGTGACAATAAGCACCGATCATATTGACACACACAGCCCCTAGGGCAGCCTCCGGATGTTAAACAATCGTCCTAACCACTCCCAAAAGCATTTTGAAAGGTCTGAGGTCAATTTGGGACATTTTTGGCACTTTGCTCCTTACTGGTATTCGTCCCACCTAGGGATGATTATCAGCATTCACCCCAAGGTGGGGCGAATAACAGGTTTGACTGGAAAAAAGTCAAACCTTGATAGGTCTGCCAGTTAACTAAAACTTCAAGACATGCAATTACGAGGAACGACTTCAAATCAAGGAGAGAGACTTCAGTCATGCATTTCTTTGATTTTGGAGGCCTCATACAATTAGACTCTAAATTAGGGAATAGTATTTTCTCTCAAAATAGGACAAGCAACTCAGGTGGTGCCCTCACATGCGCATTCAAACAAAGAGACCCTAGGTCTATAAATTGGTGAGTCTTATCACCCAAAAAAAAGGTACAGAGAGGAGCCTTTGGAGAAATGAAGTGCTGCCAAATTATATCCTCACCCATCGATTGTGCTTTTACATCCTTGATCTCTCTTTTGGGGGGAGGTTATTGGGTGATTACTCAAAGCGCAATCCGGACCCACACCTAAAAATTTTGCCACAATATCCCACCAAATTTTTTGACACAACCCTATAAGATGTTTTGGACCCATACCAAGTGGATTGATGTCGAAGCAGAGTCCTAAACGGTGGGCATCCTGCCCCCGGGTGCCTCCTAAATTGTTGCAGTTCTAAACGTCCCACCCCAGAGTGATTAGAAATATGTGGTAGATTTCCCTAATTTTTCTTTTGCATCTAATTCTATGCTTCTTAAATAGGTTTTCATTCAAATTTCTCATCGTTTTGAGCATTTTTTATCATGTTTTTATCATTGCCTGCCTTTACTAACATGCACGTAGCATCATCAAATTCCTAATGATAGAGGCCAAATTTTGAAAATCTAACCTTTTGGGTCTTCTCAAAATACCCCCTTTTAACTGACCCCCAACTTTGTAAATGATTTGGAGCTTCCCAGATGTGACAATTGGGACTGTGCTTTTTGACACTTTGTTGCAGGTCTATTCGTCCCGCCCCAAAGTGAATACGAATTTGTGGTAAATTTTTTTATTGTTCCATTTGTAGTGCCCTCATGGTAATGTCCTCATGCCCCTGTCAAGTTTTTAGTTCATTTGGATCTATTTCAGTTACCGTTTTATTCATTTTTTGCATTCACTAATCGTAGGCTTGGGGATTGCATGTTTTATTTTATCTACAGGTGCTACTGACTATTTTTTGTTTCCTTGAATGTAGTATCTCAACCGTAGAAGAGCAGAAAGGATTCAAGACTCATCAACACAAGTGGTGGTGATGTTTGGTCCACCCATTCTACATGTAGGCACACGGAAGAAGGAATATCATCTGTGGATGTGACAAGAATACTTTTAATGCTCCTAGCCCCTGAAAATGGAGGAGGTGGATTGTAACCGAGTTTTGAAACATATTAATAAAAAGTGTTGTCTTCCACATTGGCTTCCTATTTTTTTTTTATTCGTTTATGCTTCTCTCCTTTCATGCACTTTCAATTCATAGGATTTGGCGTTATCTTTTGTTTCGTTTTGCATCGCATCTTGGATTTTCCTTTTTTTTTTCGTATCCTCATGCTTTTAGTGGCAATCATGGTGGGACCTCTGTCCCTTGATTTTAATATTAAAATTATAATAAAAATTTACTTGTTTTGTTTATAGGTACCAAGTTTTAAAACTCTGGATTGTTGTTCGTATCAGTCCGTGATGAGTACAAAGCTAGAATTCATCTTACCCAGGGACGAATGGGCATTCGCCCCACCCTATGATGAATACAATTTTGTTATTCATTTCACCCAGGGATGAATAGCTCTCTATGCAATTTTAGTGCAAAAATTCGGAGACATCTGATTTGGGCAGAGAAGAGGTAGGGGTCCTAAACACCTTCTGTCATTTTTTGCTTTCTGTTTTCTGGTCATTTGCTTGCATATGAGATTTTGAATTCTTGTTTTATTCGTTTATGCAAATTAAAAATAACCCCACACACCATGTGGTAATTGAAAAAACAAGGAGTTGGTCGTAAAACCCCAACCCTTGATCAACACCAATGGTGGATTTCATCACCACCTTGGCTTAAAATATTGCATGCATAACCCCGATCGCGACTGTTTGTAGACATAAATCCTGATGAAAGTTGACCAAGTGTAGCGGGGGTGATTCCCAGCACATGAGGATAAGTCTTCTATGGTAGGTGTCATAAATAGAGTGATTCCCCTTCCGTACCACCTACGTTCCATGTACCATCTGCTCTCACATACCAATAGTTTCCCTCACGTAAGGGCGGGTATATAGAGAGGTTGGTATATCAGCATGGCAATGGTATATCGAAGGGGCGACCATTTTTGGGAGTCATAAGAGCTATCATATTGCATTTAAATGTTCTTTACAAAAGCTATCAAAACAAACATCAAAACACACTAAACCATATTTAGGACACACTTTTAATCTATAAACAAGATAATCATTGCGTTGATTGTGTGTTTCCCTTCTATTTAGTGTAGCATAAGAAATCCTAAAGAAGCTAAAAACGTACACATATTTAGGTAAACATCACCATGGTGTACACCTGTAGCCAAGCCCAATAACGAGCAGGAGCTACAAAGAGTGCATAAATGGGGACAAATTGCCTTCGATATAGTCCTGAGGACTTGGTCATCCTACCTTGGCTGCCTGACACACAAGATAGTCCACATCATGCCATTACAGAACAGGACTATAGAGGCACCTCTTTGAGGGGCACTCACATTCAGCATAGATCCTTCCAAGAGGATGACCTACACATGGCACTCAACATAGACAGGAGGGCTCCATTAGATGATCATTATGAGTGGCCTAGTGATGAAGTGCTAGAGCAATAGAGGGTCCATAAGGAGGGGCCACATGATTTCTTCATCCCTCCTTTACCCCTTATTACTGTTAGAAACACTAGACAAAATCTAGAGCATAGGGCTATCCAGAAATGGCAAGAAAATTCTACCCACCCCTTTCACACATATGAAAAGGAGTATGAGGAAGACCACTACATTCCTCAAGAGTAGTACACAGTGCAGGAGCGATGCACCTCCGCACTTGCTATGTATCAGGATCACCCATTGAGGCTGGAGCCTTGAGTGAATGCTGCTAACCTCGATAGAGGAAAGCAACCCATAGGGATCTGGGATCTCCATGACTAATATAGAAATGTAGGAGAGGCATCTAGGCTTCCTAAACATGAAATGACAAAACATATTGACTTGGCATTTTCCAAACATGCCTCCCACCAAGCGCAAATCATGCAGCTCAGGCAAGATCAACAATACTTAGAGCATCTGTACTACCTTAGCAAAGAGTGCATTCAGTGTCAAACAACTGAATTGCTTCATAACACTGTTCCTGAGAAGGTCTCAACCCCTCGCACACGTAAAGTAGAAGTGTATGAGAGGCGCAACCCCTTGGTGCGATACAAGTCCCTGTGACATTACCAAGTGCTACCTTCGAGACCTCCTAGACCTGAGCGGGAGGCCACTCCCAAGAATAATGATGGGCACCCCCCATAGGTACCCACCCATGGTTATAGGTCTCATCCAGAAACACCTTACACAGAGTCCAGGGCTCCCTATTTGACCACTTGTCAGTGGAAAACTTGATCAACCTACCAGAGATTCAAACCATAGACCTCAATGCGCCAAATCCTAAGGGGTACTAGGAGTACTTGTACTGTAGGTTCCAAATATGGAAGGGACATGACCTTAATGCATGTTGGAAGTTTAAATTCTTGGCGCAAGACCTAATCAACAACAAGATGCTGGCGGTGGACAACCCCGTAGCGCCAAACAACCAATAGATGGGAGTCTTCAGAGACCCCCTACCTACCCATGATGCATAGGCAAAACCCCTTCAAGTCAATGAGGTGCAATAGAATTGCCCCATGTAGGGGTATGTAGGGATGATAAGCATAGTGACTAGGAACAAGAGGTACCCAGGAGCTGCCCCTGTGGTGGCCACAAGAGAGGTTCCATCAACGTCACAACCTCAACAACACCCTATGCAACCTCCCCCGCCTATACCAGTGGCCACGATTCGGACTAGACTTAGCCAAAGTCTAAGGACCACGTCGGCTAGGCTCTCCATATATGAGCTCATTCAAAAATTAGTGCCCCATCGGGAGGCTCTAATGGAGATATTAAAAGCCATCGAGCTACAGCCCCATGAAGCAAACTCTTTCAATAACTTCATGGGACATGTAAAACAATGTACATAACTAGTCATCACCTTTAGAGAAGACGAATTGAAATCAGTGACTAGTGATGTGGTGGATCCACCCCTGCACGTCATTGCATGGGTCAATGGGATTCCATATAAGAGGGTGTTTGTGGACACTGGCTCATCTAGTAATATCATTACAATAGCGGTGTTGAAATATCTAAAGTTGCCAGCATCTCACATCGTGGCCTCCACCTATACCCTTCGAGCATTCAATGATGTGATATGCTCGATAGTTGGCACAATTATCCTACCCATCCAAGTGGGACAAAATACTATTCATACATTGTGCCACATCTTGGAAGGTGATATGGCCTATAATATCTTGTTGGGGTGGCCTTGGATAAGGGACATGAAGTGTGTCCCTTAAATAGCTCATCAGTTCCTAAAGTATACATTTGAAGGACAAGTGCATGTAGTCTCGACAAACTTAGAGCCCTTCAAGTACTACAATACGATGCAACTAATACCGCAATCGACCCTTCCATCAATGCATTTGGATTTTCAGTTGAATCCATCTAACCAGGGTCCGATTTTGTAGGCATCCCCATTGTCAAGTCCATCAAATCCCCAGCTGAGTCCATCTAACTCATTTGGTCCTTCACCAACAATGCCACCTACGATGGCCACACCGAAGGACAAAGGAAAGAAACCCCTAGAAGAGGAACCACTCGTCATCTCAACCATATCTACTGAAGATATGCCTAACCGAATGGAATATGAGATGCCTAGTTCACCCTACATGGAGTGGACTCAGGAAGAACTCCCATTCGCTCCCCCTCAACCACCAACGATCACCGTTGAGATGGCCAAAATGGCCCTGGGGGAGTATCTAGTGCAGAACATTGTAGCAACACCCACACTTGAGTCCATGCAAGACATGGGGAGACCTCAACTCCCCATCGACTATGTGGTTCCTCTAGGTTACCCACCCAATAAGACAAAAAAAAATTATGGGGGCCTGGATTATGGCATTGAACCTTACATGTAAGAATATGACTATGAAGAGCCCTTTGCTGAGGACGTCAATTATTTGTCCAACCTAGAATTCACCTTGAGATATTTTGGCCAATGTAATTGGCATGGATATGGGTTGGGTAGGTATGAGCAAGGAGTGCATGTCTTTTTCCAACTGAGACATCTTGGTAGAGAACATGCAAGGCCTAGGGATAGGCAACAAGGATGGGTTGGCATTAGATCCATACGTCAATCCTAACACAACATATACATTGGGAGATTATCTCCCATTACTAACAACCAAGCTTGTTAACCTTAACAATCCTTTCCCTTTGGCTGAAAAGGGAGAAATTTTGAGGACTCACATACAAGAGGGATATAGACAAGACCAAGAATGGTCTTTAGAAGATGATTCGGAGTACGAGGTAGTGCCTTGGGATCCTTTCGAGTTTGATAGCAATCATTCACAAGTGACTCCCATGGATGATTATCATGCAAGCTTCCTAACGATGTTCCCTTTGGATGCTCCAATTGAGCATATGCCACCTCAAGAGAATCAGGTACCCCAAAAAAGAGTGGAAAAACCTCGATGGGACCACATTAATTTGCTCAAGCAAGATGAGCCTCATATTTTGCAAACAACTATTGGATCCAATGAAGGCCTTTGGATCTCCGACAGTGATTATGGAGATGAAACTGAGATGGCCTATCTCAATCATATGTGACATCAGCAATATCCCTTGGACATAAACAACATGTTTGAACAACTACACATAGGGCCAAGGCATAGGTGGCACCTAAACCAGGTGCAGTTGGACCAATTACTGCACCCGCCACTCTAGGTATACAGAGAATATCTTCTGCATGGAGACCTTATAGAGCCATCAGTGCCTAGGGTAGACCCTATCCTCTTATCCACACATAGGGCTGATCCATTTGTGCTAGTACCCATAGAGCTAGATCCGGAGCACAAATATCACCTAGGATGTCCGAGTAACCACACCCGCGGTAATGGAGACCAAAGTCATTTCATTAACATGATCTCCATTGACTTAACCGCCCCCATACACAATATAGTCGACCCAACATGGTCATTGCATCTAGATCTAGATGCTATAGACTGGGATCGCACTGACACACTGCCATCCCCATCAGATTACTAGCCTTGCGGTGGGATGTTCCATTTCACCCCAGGATAGACTCAAGATTTCTTCCATGTTGAAGAGGAACCCAATGTTTCGAATAATGATCTAAATTTAGTAAATGATATCCACATGATTCCAACTCCACACTAGTTGGAGGATGGGTCACACATGTTAGTTGAGGAGACGACTGACATAGACATCAGCTCTAATCCAATAAATTTACAAATCATCAAGCTGGGTGTAAGTCTATCCCTCGAAGAGCAATCCGACTACATTGGCCTTATCAAAGAGAAGAAGGAGATTTTTGCATGGTCCTACAAAGACATGTCAAGGCTAGATCCGTAGCTAGTCATGCATAATCTTACGCTTGATCCGACAGTCAAGCCGATGAAGCAAAAACTATGTAAGATGCATCCAATAGTAGCCTTAATGGTCAAATACGAGCTACAAAAGCTATTGGATGCATAGTTTGTTATCTGCATGCATTACCCACCATGGTTGTCTAACATGGTGCCCATCAAAAATCTCGATGGGAGGATTCGCATATGCACCAATTTTCAAGATCTAAAAAAAGTGAGTCCTAAGGATGATTTCCCCTTGGTAAGCATCGACGCATTGGTAGACGCTACAATGGGCCATGAAATGTTTTTCCTCATGGATGGTTTCTTGGGATACAATCAGATTTGTATTAATCCCTAGGACCAACTAAAAATAACATTCACAACGCCTTGGGGGACATTTTTTTATAAAGTCATGCCCTTTGGCCTTAAAAATTCTGGTGCCACCTACCAACATGCCATGATGTACATCTTCCATGATCACATGCATAAAACTTTGGAATATTACATGCATGATTTTTTGGCCAAATCTCTTTTGTGCCTAGATCATCTTGTTGACTTAAGCAAGATCCTCGATTGCATCATTGAACATAAAGTCAGACTAAACCCCAAGAAGTGCATATTTGGTGTCACATCTATAAATCTCTTGGGTTACATAGTCTCCAAACAAGGAATCGAAGTAGACCCACACAAAGTCAAGGCAATCCTCGAAATGCTTCCCCCAACTACCATCAAGCAGTTCAGAAGCCTGTAGGGAAAGGTCACGTCAATAAAGCGCTTCATAGCACAACTATCTAACAAGTGCCAACCCATGAATAAAACATTGCACAAGGAGGTAGCATTTCATTGGGATGACGAGTGCCAGTCAACCTTTGATGATATTAAACAATACTTGGTTTCATCTCTAGTATTGGCACCACCTAGACTAGGAGTGTCATTCTACTTATACATCTTAGCTACTAAGGTGGCACTAGGCGCCATGCTATCCCAAAAAAATGAACTACACAAAGAATAGGCTACTTACTATCTTAGCCGCACCCTGGTTAGTTATGAACTTAACTATGCATACATTGAGAAGCTTTGCTTGGCAGTGGTGTTTGTGACAAAAAAGCTATGCCACTACATTCTTAGTAATACAACGTATGTTGTGTCTAATGAGAATCCATTGCGATACATGATGAGTCATACTTATCATAGTAGCCGCACGACAAAATGGATCATGTTTTTGATGAAGTTTGACCTAGAATTCATTGGATATAAATCCATAAAAGGTCAAGTCATCACCGATCAACTAGTAGAGGCTCCTCTTGAAGACAATCAGCCTCTGACCATATAACTACCTAATGATGGGGTCTTCCATGTTTCAGAATCGCCAGATTCCAATGATCCTGAGTCACAGGCTAACATGACCCTATTCTTCAATGGTTCTAAATGTGAGCAAGGAGGTGGCATGGGAATTGTATTCTTCACATCGTAAGGGGCTCCAATACCTCTATAATTTAAATTAGATTTCCCATGCACCAACAACAATGCAGAATACAAAGCCTTGCTCATAGGTCTTCAGACAACAATCACCATGAACATCAAATGTTTAAACATCTTTGGTGATTCATTGTTAATTGTCAATCAAGTCAAAGGGATATTCAAATATAAATGCCCAGTTATGCAGGCCTACAAAGCCCTTGTGGACAAATTCTTGGCATAGCTTAAATGGTACGACATCGAGGCACTCCCTCGATCATCAAATAATTTTGCAGACACTATGGCCTCCTTGGGGTCACTATCCCGCAAGACCCTTTTGGTGAGATAACAACCATTCATGTCAAAACATTATCGCAATCTATGATGGAGCGTGCAAGCTCTAGCCTAATGTCAGGAATCCACCTAATCCAGATTGAACCATCTCAGGATAGGTTCTCTGGAATCCACGATTATTTGATTCACACCAACTAGGGGTCCTTGTTCTTCCTAACCCCTCTTAATAACAACACAATGCTATTTTTACAAGTTCTTTCCTGCTCAAATTTTTCTATGGATGAACTTTAAGAGGGATTGGCCATTCATACCATCAAGTTTTCTGATAAGCAGGATTGGTACACACCCATTATGGATTACCTCAAGCTAGTTAACCTCCTACTTGGATTGACACAAGCCATGAAAATATCATTTAAATAGAAAGTGACAAAACATGTCTTGCTAGGAGACATTTTGTATCATCAGAGCTATGATAGAATCCTCCTCCATTGCTTGGACCAGCAGGAGTCCACTTGGGTGATCACCCAAGCCCACGATGGTATGTGCGGTGTCCACTTCAGTGGTATGGCCATCACAAAGCACATTCTTCGCATGGGCTATTATTGGCCATACTTAGAGTGATATTGTTGCACATATGTAAAGAAGTGTGTGAAGTGTCAACACCATGCTAATTTGACACATGTACCTTCTCAGACCTTGCAACCGATCCAATTGACTTGGCCTTTTTTGTAGTGGGGCTTCGATATAATTGAAAATATCTCCCCTACGTCGTCAGGTCATCACACGTTCATCATAACAGCCACAAAGTACTTCACCAAGTGGGTGGAAGCAATTTCGCTAACCTCTACGACTGGAACCTACATTGCAGAGTTTATTTTACATAACATCATATGTCGTTTTGGTATTCCATTCAAGATCATCTCGGATAATGGGACGTCATTCAAGAATAAATATGTGCGTGCTTTGACCACAAAGTACAAAATTTAGCACAGTTTTTCAACACCCTATTATCCACAGGAAAATGGGCAAGCAAAGGGGTCAAACAAAACGCTAGTCGCCATCCCCAAAAAGACCATCGTAGATAGTCATAAGGATTGGCACATTCAAATCCTGCTTGCCCTATGGGCTTATCACACTAGCATTCGTACACCCACTAGGGCAACTCCATTTTTTCTAGTGTATGGCTCCAAGGCTGTCATGCCTCTCGAGTTGGAAATCCCTTCCTTGTGCATTTCAATGCAATAGTTCATCCATGATGACATTGTATGGCATGCCCGGTTAGATCAACTTACGTTGCTCTATGAACGATGCGTCAATGCTCTCAAGCATTCACGTATCTATCAAGAGTGACTTAAGAAATCATAAGTCATGAAGGTTCACCTAAGGGACTTTCAGGTTGGTGACTTGGTCTTAAAAGAGAACCAACAGAATTCTAATTTGCCGCCCCATATAAGGGAAAATTTCATGACAAACTGGTTAGGTCCCTATGTGATTGACAGTAAAATAGGACCTGGAATGTACTGGCTTGACTCTCTTGAAGGAATCAAGGAGATAGAACCCTTGAACATCATTCATTTGAGGCCATTCCATATTTAGAGAGTCATAGCCCACCCAAATGCTCTAAGGATTCCCACAATCGCTTGGTCAACCCCAAAAATGCCCCAAAGGTATCCATAAACCCTTTGGTCAAACCAAAAGCTCCAAGGGTTACCATAACCACTTTGTCAAAATAAATATTCAAAAACAAACAAAAATAGTAAAATCATCAAAAATAAACAAAAAAATTACATCTCAATTCCATGCATACTCGTAAAAATCAAAAAAACAAAAATATAAGTTGCATTAGGCATCGCATCCACACATTGCATATTTGTTGGTCATACATGTCACAAGCACCATATACTGTAATTGCTAGGCAATTCCATCATTTTCCACATTTTTTTCATTTTATAAACACCTACATCCCGAATAACACCATCCTCATTTTTAGCATAGTCAGTTGTCTCCTAATGTATATAGGGTTTTCATCATTTAGCTGTCTTTAAATTTCCAACCAAAAACTGTAAAAAGTTAAACATATTTTACAAGGAAAAGTTTTAGCCTGCTAGGATACCATAGGTGAAATATTAGCCTGCTCATCCCCCTGCACGAATGGTTCAAGAGTGCTGAGAATTGACAAAAGGACAAGCTCTTCCCCATCATTTCCCCCTAATAAATAGTGGTTTTCACCACTAGCAAAAATCATAATCATCGTTGGTCCCCAAAGTCGTAAGGATTTGTACTACACACCTCTGAAAAGGATGGGTAGTCATCCCCAAGGCCTAAAAGGACCAATACCATTCAAAATAAAAATCCCAAAAATCCATCATCACGAACATCTTCAATCACCTTTGGTCTCCAAAGTCGTAAGGATTTGTACTACACACCCCTGAAAAGGATGCGTAGTCATACCCAAGGCCTAAAATATCAATGCCCTTCATAATATCCCTAATCCCATTTGGTTCCCAAAGTCATAAGGATTCATACTACACATCCATAAACAGGATGGGTAGTCATCCCCAAGGCCTAAAATGATCAATGCCATTCACAAGCCAAAAACCTACAAGCTCAACCTTACGAAGCTCAAAATGTAAAATCAAATAATAGTGGTTATCACCACTATTCAAAATCCTTGCTCAAAAATAAAAACAAAAGAATAAAAATAAATAGTGATTTTAATCACTATGTATACGAGCAAGTATCCTAACACATTGAGTAAATAAAATAAGCCTGAACTTGAATCCTTGGAATTCTCAGTAGTTGAAAACCCTCTAGGTGATCCTCATTACGGGTTTGGTGGACAACCTACCTAGCAATGGCGGTATTCTAAACGCATGACGATATGTCTATCACATTAGCTTTGCGTGTGAGCAGACCAATGTTTGCATGTGGATGAGCTAGCTTATGGTACCTTAGATTGTCCCATGGATTAATCTTACTAAATACAACAACAGAGTTAGTGGAGCTAATTAGGTGATCCTCAGTACAGGTTTGGTTGACAGCCTATCTGGCATTGGCGGTATCCTAACAAATACCACATAAACGAACTCAATTGCACACACAGGGATGTGAGATAACTTGGTTAAACTCAAGTCTGATTTATACCTTGTTCAAAAGTCTTACGAGATAAATGTACAGTCTTGGCTAGCTAGTTAAAATATCTGAATCTTAGAAAAGCTTAACTACATTTTAAAAACAACTAGAACATTTCATTACGTACATCACCATCAAAAAATATGCAAAATACAAAAACAAATTTATCACATGCAAAGTCATTCCACAAAGCCATCCCATAAGTATAGCAAGCCAGTAAATCTTATATAGTCTATGGTGCCATCGACAAGTTATCAACAACTCATTTCATTCATTTCATATGCATACATCATATAATTAGACACATCACATTCATAATACCACATGCATACATCATCATAAATAACTGTGCATAAATAGAAAAACAAACCATGATAAGTGTATACACACTAAGAAAGTCATATGTATATATATCATCAAAAAAATGCTCGTAGGCTACAAAAAACCGGTTCTTTGACCTCGCAAAAAAACAAAAACTCATAAACCCCCAAGCCTAGGGCATCGGCCACCATGATCATGCAGGATCGATGCGACGAGAACTACCCCCGTGGTGTGGGTCCTATGGGACCCCTCAGGGTGGCTACTGCTAGCCCCCACATCATACCTACTAGCGCCTCCCTCATCCAATCGCCTACGCTGAGAGGATGCTAACTACTCGATATCACTCCCTCTCGAGCGACGCGATGATCCACATTCGCTAAACATAGGGATCCACCGATCGAGGTGGCTAATCTCTGCCTCCAGCTCCAATCGATGCTGCACCAAGTCCATCTCCCACTGATGATACATAGACAAATTCTCATTGCACTATGTCAACTATGTTTGTAGGAGATCCCTCTCTCACGTAGCATTAGTATCCCCATCCTGTCGGTGGTACGCAGCCCATGTGTTCTCTCGCTCTACTAGCTGCATTCACAGGAGATACCTCTCTTGTAGTGCATCCCCAAGCTCCTCATCCCACATTTGGAGCAGCACCTCTAATCATGCATTCTCAGTGCACAACCTTGCCTCAATATCCCTTGAGACTTCCTGAGGCATTGGCATCTTCAAAACAATAGCCTTCTCTGACTCCCACTGCTCTAGGATGTCCTGCATATCTGCTTGATCTAGAACCCCAAAATCATCCACCTCTACCATGTCCACATCCTTGAGCAGAACCTCCCAACCCTCTCCTGATGCCTCTACATCATCACCCCTTGCTACTGCTACCTTTGTGCCCCCTAGAGGCCCCTCGCCTTGCCATCACTGCAAAGTCCACCACTGGTCATACTTAGTGGTAACCACAACGTCATCCATGTCTGAGATATCAATCACTGTATCTGAATCCTCACCTAATGATGTAATAATTGGCCAGACCAGAGTCCTCTCATCCCCCCAGCATCGATAGATCAAGGGCTCACTAGACAACCCCTAGCACACCCCAAACTATCGTGTCACCTAGCAATACGAGAATAAGTCCTGCTCAGTCCCGTGTCAACCAATCAGCCACATCCCCATGCAAACCCATCGTATCCACTCTCTAGCCTCAGGCCAGGTTGGACAGTCTCAATAGGGGCACCAAAAAACCTCCCTTGGAGTAAGCCGAGTGAGGCATCAGCATAGTGCCCTATGACACTTGCCCACCATCGACTTTGTCCCTACTCCTCATACCTCCACCACAATACCCTGTACCTAATTTCTTGGTATACCATCTCCACCCAAGTCATCATGGTAGCCCCACAAGCCTCTCCACTGCTATGTGCTACCAAGCCCAGCACTGCAACAAGTAGCTACACCCAATCCCCTTCTGTCTTCGACAACGGACCTCATACAGCTCATCGTAGAGCTATGATAGCAGAGTCTATCCCCATCTCATGATCATAGGTGCATCTATAGGACACTCCACCAACCTGAACACCACCTCCAATAGGTTCCACGAGAACCTCACACCTGAAGAGTTGGGTAGCAGCATGTTGGAAATGAGGCCGATCAGTATGGCATGCCTCACTCCAAACACACCCATCTCTAACCACCATCGAACCAAAAGGCCACCAATCTAGCAATCACCCTCTACCCTCTCCACTGGGTTGAACACACCCAACTCCTCCCCATGCTCGAATCAGTGTGTCAGTAATGCTATCCACTAATCCTATAGCATCATCTTGATCGACAGTTCATCTATCAGAATTCGAAGAATCTGATATATATCCTCCAAGGTCATTGTCATATCCCCTTTTGGGATATGGAAGGTGTTGGTCCAAGGATCCCATAAATTGATCAGGGCCTTCATATAGGCCTGATCCCCGACCATAGGCTCTAGCAAAGTCACCTGCTTGAGCCCAAGGGCATCAAGCCACTCCCAGTTAGTCAAATTCAGTGCCTCCCATGCTTTAGTAAAAACCGTGGGAACACGGTACTGGCTCTTCACAACCTGTGCAAGAAAATAACACAAAAACATTAAAATCATGAAAAACGGTATAGCAATAACATGCATAAACAACAATGCATAAAATAAGGTATAGCTAAAAATAGACAAATAATGAGCGACCAAATTCACAAAAATTCAACAAAATTCAAAAATAGTTTTTCAGTTGCTAGGATTTTTAAATCTAATGGTAAACTGATAAATTAAAAACAAACAAAACAATTCAAAAAATAATTTGTCAGTCCTAGGGTTTTTAAATCTAAACTAATAAATTAAAAACAAACAAAAAATAATTTGTTAGTCTTAGGGTTTTTAACTCTAAGTTCAACTGATAAATTAACAAACAAAAAAATTCAAAACAACGTTTTTCAGTCCTAGGGTTTTTAACTCTACATCTACAATGATAAACTAAAAACAAAAAAATTCAAAACATTGTTTTTCAGTTCGTAGGATTTTTAAATCTAACGGTCAACTGATAAATTAAACACCAAAATACAATAAAAATCAAAAACACCGTTTGACAGTCATAGGGTTTTTAACTCTAAACTGATAAATTAACAAACAAACAAAAAAATTCAAAACAACGTTTGTCAGTCCTAGGGTTTTTAACTCTACGTCTACACTGATAAATTAAAAACAAAAAAAAACAAAACATTGTTTTTTAGTTCCTAGGATTTTTAAATCTAACGGTCAACTGATAAATTAAACACCAAAATACAAAAAAATCAAAAACACCATTTGACAGTCATAGGGTTTTTAACTCTAAATTGATAAATTAAAAACAAACAAAACAATTCAAAAAATAATTTGTCAATTCTAGGGTTTTTAACTCTACACTGATAAATTAAAAACAAACAAAAACAACAAAAAATAACTAGGGTTGAGCTACATTTTTAAATATTAGTTTTACCCTACATTTCTAACCTAAGTTTTGATCTTTGTTAAACTAGGGTTAAGCGAATTTTTTAGGTTACATTCTAAACTACGTTTTTTAAGCTAAAGTTTTAAACTAACTTTTGATCTTTGTTTAACTAGGGTTAACCTAGGTTTTAAGCTAAGTTTTGATTTTTTTTTAGACTTGGGTTTCTTTTAGATTATCACAAATGCCAAATCCACATGGTTTCCACTAGGGTTTCAACCTAAGTTTTAATGAAGCCATAAAACTAAAATTCACACATCACAACACACATTTAACTAGGGTTTTCATTTTATTTTGAAAAACAAAATACAAAAGGAAAAAACAAATAACTTATGGTTTTTAATACTGCACCATAAATAGGAAGAGCACTCATTGGTCTCACTTCGGCTCCACCGATTGATGATCCGATCCGTGAACTCATGGTGGCGGGAAAAATTTTGCAGCGCTTTGCTTCACAAAATTGACCTCCTTCTCAGAGCTCTAAATTGCCAAGAAAAACAAATGCAAATGAGCCCAAATCCTAGTTTTGGCCCTTAAATAGGATTTTTGAGCATGTAATCATTCCTACCTAGGATAAGCACTCTAGTTAGCACTCGTACCACACTGGGACGATTACTAAACTAGTATTCATCCCACCCAGGGATGATTATAGAGCAAAAATTTCAAAAACAACAAAAACTGCACAAAATGCACCCAAAACAACCAATAAAATTGTCCAATAATAGTAATTTTGCACTTGACATTATGGGCATGCAAAATAGACGTTGGGGTCACAAATTATCACAATCCTACTCCCTAATAAGGCTACCATAGCCAGAATACTCCACGGGAGGACGAATTTTTGACAATTTCAGCTCCAAAATGAGTCACAAAAAGGGTCAAAACCCAACCAAAAATAGCAATAACATTGTCGAACGAAGGCGCCTTTGTGCCTGACATTCTTGGAATCCAAAAAAAATGTAGATATCACAAATTTTAACTATACTACACCCTAATAAGTCTACCATAGCTAGACCACTCCATGGGAGGAAATTTTTTTGACAATTTTAGCTCCAAAATGAGTCACAAAAAGGGTCAAAACCCAACCAAAAATAACAATAACATTGCCGAACGAAGGTGCATTTGTGCCTGAAATTCTTGGCATCCAAAATAGATGTAGGCCTAGATTATGGCATTGAACGTTACATGTAAGAATATGAATATGAAGAGCCCTTTTCTGAGGACATCAATTATTTGTCCAACCTAGACTTCACCTTGAGATATCTTGGCCAATGTAATTGGCATGGATATGGGTTGGGCAGGTATGAGCAAGGAGTGCATGTCCTTTGCCAACTGAGATATCAAATTTCGTATGAAAAGTCAGGAGTAGGGTTCAACCACCCCTTGCCCATTGACATCTTGGTAAAGAACATGCAAGGCCTAGGGATAGGCAACAAGGATGGGTTGGCATTAGATCCATACGTCAATCCTAACACAACATATACATTGGGAGATTATCTCCCATTGCTAACAACCAAGCTTGTTGACCTTCACAACCCTTTCCCTTCAGCTGAAAAGGGAGAAATTTTGAGGACTCACATACAAGAGGGATATAGACAAGACCAAGAATGGTCTTTAAAAAATGATTCAAAGTACGAGGTAGTGCCTTGGGATCCTTTCGAGTCTAATAGCAATCATTCACAAGTGACTCCCATGGATGATTATTAGGCAAGCTTCCTGACAATGTTCCCTTTGGATGCTCCAATTGAGCATATGCCACCTTAAGAGAATCAGGTCCCCAAGCAAAGAGTGGAACAACCTCGATGGGACCACATTAATTTGCTCGAGCAAGATGAGCCTCATATGTTGTAAACAACTATTGGAACCAATGAAGGCCTTTGGATCTACGATAGTGATTATGAAGATGAAACTAAGATGGCCTATGTCAATCATATGTGACAATAGCAATATCCCTTGGACATAAACAACATGTTTGAACAACTACACATAGGGCCAAGGCATAGGTGGCACCTAAACCAGGTGCAGTTGGACCAATTACTGCACCCGCCACTCCAGGTATATAGAGAACATCTTCTACATGGAGACCCTATAGAGCCATCAGTGCCTAGCGTAGACCCTATCCTCTTATCCACACATAGGGCCGATCCATTTGTGCCAGCACCCACAGAACTAGATATGGAGCACAAATATCACCTAGGATGTCCGAGTAACCACACCCGCGGTAATGGAGACCAAAGTCATTTCATTAACATGATCTCCATTGACTTAACTTCCCCCATACACAATCTAGTCGACCCAACATGGTCATTGCATCTAGACCTAGATGCTATAGACTGGGATCGCACTGACACACCGCCATCCCCATCAGAGTACTAGCCTTGCGGTGGGATGTTCCATTTCACCCCAGGATAGACTCAAAATTTCTTCCATGCTGAAGAGGAACCCAACGTTTCGAACGATGATCTAAATTTAGCAAATGATATCCACATGATTCCAACTCCACACCAGTTGGAGGATGGGTCACACATGTTAGTCGAGGAGAAGACTGACGTAGACATCAGCTCTAATCCAATAAATTTGCAAATCATCAAGCTAGGGGTAAGTCTATCCCTCGAAGAGCAATCCGACTACATTGCCCTTATCAAAGAGAAGAAGTAGGTTTTTGCATGGTCCTACAAAGACATGTCGGGGCTAGATCCGTAGCTAGTCATGCATAATCTTATGCTTGATCTCATAGTCAAGCCAGTGAAGCAAAAACTATGTAAGATGCATCCAATAGTAGCCTTAATGGTCAATGACGAGCTACAAAAGCTATTGGATGCATAGTTTGTTATCTGCATGCATTACCCACCATGGTTGTCTAACATGGTGCCCGTCAAAAAGCCCGATGGGAGGATTTGCATATGCACCAATTTTAAAGATCTAAAAAAAGTGAGTCCTAAGGATGATTTCCCCTTGCTGAGCATCGATGCATTGGTAGACGCTACAGTGGGCCATGAAATGCTTTCCCTCATGGATGGTTTCTTGGGATACAATTAGATTTGTATTTATCCTAAGGACCAACTAAAAATAGTGTTCACAACGCCTTGGGGGACATTTTTTTATAAGGTCATGCCCTTTGGCCTTAAAAACGCTGGTGCCACCTACCAACGTGCCATGATGTACATCTTCCATGATCACATGCATAAAACTTTGGAATATTACATGGATGATTTTTTGGCCAAATCTCTTTTGCGCCTAGATCATCTTGTTGACTTAAACAAGATCCTCGATCGCCTCATTGAACATAAAGTCAGACTAAACCCCAAGAAGTGCATATTTGGTGTCACATCTAGAAATCTCTTGGGTTACATAGTCTTCAAACAAGGAATCGAGGTAGACCCACACAAAGTCAAGGAATTCCTTGGAATGCTTCCCCCAACTACCATCAAGCAGTTTAGAAGCCTATAGGGAAAGGTCACATCAATCAAGCGCTTCATAGCACAACTATCTGACAAGTGCCAACCCATGAATAAATTATTGCACAAGGGGGTAGCATTTCATTGGGATGACGAGTGCCAGTCAACCTTTGATGATATTAAACAATACATGGCTTCACCGCCAGTATTGGCACCACCTAGACTAGGAGTGTCATTCTACTTATACATGTTAGCTACTAAGGTGGCACTGGGCGCCATGCTATTCCAAAAAAATGAACTACACAAATAACAGGCTACTTACTATCTTAGCTGCACCCTGGTCAATTATGAACTTAACTATGCATACATTGAGAAGCTCTGCTTGGCAGTGGTGTTTGTGACCAAAAAGCTATGCCACTACATGCTTAGTAATACGACGTATGTTGTGTCTAAGGAGAATCCATTGTGATACATGATGAGTTGTACTTATCATAGTAGCCGCACGACAAAATGGATCATGTTTTTGATGAAGTTTGACCCAGAATTCATTGGATATAAATCCATAAAAGTTCAAGTCATCACCGATCAACTAGTAGAGGCTCCTATTGAAGAAAATCAGCCTCTGACCATAGAACTACCTGATGATGGGGTCTTCCATGTTTCAGAATTGCCAGATTCCAATGATCCTGAGTCATAGGCTGACATGACCCTATTCTTCAATGATTCTAAATGTGAGCAAGGAGGTGGCATGGGAATTGTATTCTTCACATCGCAAGGGGCTCCAATACGTCTATCATTTAAATTAGATTTCTCGTGCACCAACAACAATGCAGAATACGAAGCCTTGCTCATAGGTCTTCAGACAACAATCACCATGAACATCAAATGTTTAAACATATTTGGTGATTCATTGTTAATTGTCAATCAAGTCAAAGGGATATTCCAATATAAATTCCCAGTTATGCAGGCCTACAAAGCCCTTGTGGACAAATTCCTGGCACAGCTTAAATGGTATGACATCGAGGCACTTCCTCGATCATCAAATCATTTTGCGGACACTATGGACTCCTTGGGGTCACTATCCCGCAAGACCCTTTCGATGAGATGACAACCATTCATGTCAAAACATTATCGCAATCTGTGATGGAGCGTGCAAGATCTAGACTAATTTCAGGAATCCACCTGATCCAGATTGAACCAGCTCAGGATAGGTTCTCTCGAATCCATGATTATTTGATTCACACCAACTAGGGGTCCTTGTTCTCCCTAACCCATTTTAATAGCAACACAATGCTATTTTTACAAGTTCTTTCCTACTCAGCTTTTGCTATGGATGAACTTTAAGAGGGATTGGTTGTTCATACCATCAAGGTTTCTAATCAAAAAGATTAGTACACACCCATTAGGGATTACCTCAAGCTAGTTAACCTCCTACTTGGATTGACACAAGCCATGAAAATATCATTTAAATAGAAAGCAACAAAACATGTCTTGCTAGGAGACATTTTGTATCATCGAAGCTATGACAGAATCCTCCTTCGTTGCTTGGACTAGCAGGAGTCTGCTTGGGTGATCACCCAAGCCCACGATGGTATGTGCGGTGTCCACTTCAGTGGTATGGCCATCACAAAGCACATTCTTCGCATGGGCTATTATTGGCCATACTTAGAGTGATATTGTTGCACATATGTAAAGTGTGTGAAGTGTCAACACCATGCTAATTTGACACATGTACCTTCTTAGGCCTTGCAACCGATCTAATTGGCTTGGCCTTTTTTGTAGTGGGGCTTCGATATAATTGAAAAGATCTCCCATATGTCATCAGGTCGTCACACGTTTATCATAATAGCCACAAAGTACTTCACCAAGTGGGTGGAAGCAATTTCGCTAACCTCTACGACTGGAACCTACATTGCAGAGTTTATTTTACATAACATCATATGTCATTTTTGTATTCCATCCAAGATCATCTCGGATAATGGGACGTAATTCAAGAATAAATATGTGCGTGCTTTGACCACAAAGTACAAAATTTAGCACAGTTTTTCAACACCCTATTATCCACAGGCAAATGGGCAAGCAGAGGCATCAAACAAAATGCTAGTCGCCATCCTCAAAAAGACCATTGTAGATAGTCATAAGGATTGGCACATTCAAATCTCGCTTGCCCTATGGGCTTATCGCACTAGCATTCGAACACCCACTAGGGAAACTCCATTTTCACTGGTGTATGGCTCCAAGGCTGTCATGCCTCTCGAGTTGGAAATCCCTTCCCTATGCATTTCAATGCAAGAGTTCATCCATGATGACACTGTATGGCAGGCTCAGTTAGATCAACTTACGTTGCTCTATGAACGATGCGTCAATGCTCTCGAGCATTCACGTATCTATCAAGAGTGACTTAAGAAATCATACAACATGAAGGTTCACCTAAGGGACTTTCAGGTTGGTGACTTGGTCTTAAAAGAGAACCAACAGAATTCTAATTTGTCGCCCCATCTAAGGGACAATTTCATGACAAACTGGTTATGTCCCTATGTGATTGACAGTAAAATAGGACCTGGAATGTATTGGCTTGACTTTCTTGAAGGAATCAAGGAGATAGAACCCTTGAACATCATTCATTTGAGGTCATTCCATATTTAGAGAGTCATAGCCCACCCAAATGCTCTAAGGATTCCCACAATCGCTTGGTCAACCCCAAAAATGCCCCAAAGGTATCCATAAACCCTTTGGTCAAACAAAAAGCTCAAAGGGTTACCATAACCACTTGGTCAAAATAAATATTCAAAAACAAACAAAAATAGTAAAATCATCAAAAATAAACAAAAAAATTACATCTCAATTCCATGCATACTCGTAAACATCAGAAAAACAAAAATATAAGTTGCATTAGGCATCACATCCACACATTGCATATTTGTTGGTCATACATGTCACAAGCACCATATACTATAATTGCTAGGCAATTCCATAATTTTCCACATTTTTTTCATTTTATAAACACATACATCCTGAATAACACCATCCCAATTTTTAGCATAGTCAGTTGTCTCCTAATGTATATAGGGTTTTCGTAATTTAGCTGTCTTTAAATTTCCAGCCAAAAACTGTAAAAAGTTAAACATATTTTACAAGGAAAAGTTTTACTTGGATCACGCCTCGTTATGTAACATCCCTACACAATTTAAAACACATAAAATAATTCCCAAGTTGTGTGAATGCAAGAGAAACCTACAAAGCAGTCTAGGATACCATAGGTGAAAGATTAGCCTGCTCATCCCCCTGCGTGAATGGTTCAAGAGTGTTGAGAATTGATAAAAGGACAAGCTCTTCCCCATCATTTCCCCCTAATAAATAGTGCTTTTCACCACTAGCAAAAATCATAATCATCGTTGGTCCCCAAAGTCATAAGGATTTGTACTACACACCCCTAACAAGGATGGGTAGTCATCCCCAAGGCCTAAAAGGACCAATACCATTCAAAAGCAAAATCCCAAAAAGCCATCATCATGAACATCTTCAATCACCTTTGGTCTCCAAATTCATAAGGATTCGTACTACACACCCCTGAAAAGGATGGGTAGTCATCCCCAAGGCCTAAAATATCAATGCCCTTCCTTCATAATATCCCTAATCCCCTTTGGTTCCCAAATATGTAAGGATTCATACTACACATCCGTAAATAGGATGGGTAGTCATCCCCAAGGCCTAAAAGGATCAATGCCATTCACAAGCAAAAAACCTACAAGCTCAACCTTACGAAGCTCAAAATGTAAAATCAAATAATAGTGGTTATCACAACTATTCAAAATCCTTGCTCAAAAAT
Source organism: Wollemia nobilis (assembly GCA_028583015.1). NCBI lineage: Eukaryota > Viridiplantae > Streptophyta > Pinopsida > Araucariales > Araucariaceae > Wollemia > Wollemia nobilis. The sequence goes on from JAQPPZ010013771.1 coordinate 47,135, forward strand.
AAAAACAAAAGAATAAAAATAAATAGTGATTTTCATCACTATGTATACGAGCAAGTATCCTAACACATTGAGTAAATAAAATAAGCCTGAACTTGAATCCCTAGAATTCTCAGTAGTTGAAAACCCTCTAGGTGATCCTCATTACGGGTTTGGTGGACAGCCTACCTGGCAATGGCGGTATTCTAAATGCATGACGATATGTCTATCACATTAGCTTTGCGTGTGAGTAGACCAATGTTTGCATGTGGATGAGCTAGCTTATGGTACCTTAGATTGTCCCATGGATTAATCTTACTAAATACAACAACGAAGTTAGTGGAGCTAATTAGGTGATCCTCAGTATAGGTTTGGTTGACAGCCTATCTGGCATTGGCGGTATCCTGACAAATACCACATAAACAAACTCAATTGCACACATAGGGATGTGAGATAACTTGGTTAAACTCAAGTCTAATTTATACCTTGTTCAAAAGTCTTACGAGATAAATGTACAGTCTTGGCTAGCTAGTTAAAATATCTAAATCTCAGAAAAGCTTAACTACATTTTAAAAACAACTAGAACATTTCATTACGTACATCACCATCAAAAAATATGCAAAATACAAAAACAAATTTTTCACATGCAAAGTCATTCCACAAAGCCATCCCATAAGTATAGCAAGCTAGTAAATCTTATATAGTCTATGGTGCCATCGACAAGTTATCAACAACTCATTTCATTCATTCCATATGCATACATCATATAATTAAACACATCGCATTCATAATACCACATGCATACATCATCATAAATAACTATGCATAAATAGAAAAACAAATCATGAAAAGTGTATACACACTAAGAAAGTCATCTGTATATATATATCATCAAAAAAATGCTCGTAGGCTACAATAAATCGGTTCTTTGACCTCACAAAAAAACAAAAACATATAAACCCCCAAGCCTAGGGCATCGACCACCATGATCATGCAGGATCAATGTGACGGGAACTACCCTCCGTTGTGTGGGTCCTATGGGACCCCTCAGGGCAGCTGCTACTAGCCCCCACATCATACCTACTAGTGCCTCCCTCATCCAATCGCCTACGCTGAGAGGATGCTGACTACTCAATATCGCTCCCTCTCGAGCGACACGATGATCCACCTTCGCTAAACATAGGGATCCACCTATCGAGGTGGCTAATCTCTACCTCCAGCTCCAACTGATGCTACACCAAGTCCATCTCCCATTGATGATACATAGAAAAATTCTCATTGCACTATGTTAGCTATGTCTGTAGGAGATCCCTCTCTCACATAGCATCGGTATCCCCATCCTGTTGATGGTACATAGCCCATGCATTCTCTCGCTCTACCAGCTGCATTCATAGGAGATCCCTCTCTTACAGTGCATCCCCGAGCTCCTCATCCTGCATCTAGAGTAGCCCCTCCAATCATGCATTCTCAGTGCACAACCTTGCCTCAATATCCCTCAAGACTTCCTGAGGCATTGGCATCTTCGGAACAACAGCCTGCTCTGACTCCCATTGCTCCAGTACGTCCTGCATATCCGGTTGATCTAGAACCCCAAAATAATCCACCTCTACCATGTTCGCATCCTCGAGGAGAACCTCCCAACCCTCTCCTGATGCCTCTACATCATCACCCATTGCCACTGCTACCTCTGTGCCCCCTAGAGGCCCCTCGCCTTGCCATCATTGCAAAGTCCACCACTGGTCATACTCAGCAGTAACCACAACGTCATCCATGTCTGAGATATCAATCACTGTATTTGAATCCTCATCCAATGATGTAATGATTGGCCAGACCAGAGTCCTCTAATCCCCCCAACATCGATAGATCAAGGGCTCACTAGACAACCCCTAGCACACCCCAAACTATCATGTCACCTAGCAATACGGGAAGAACTCCTTCTCAGTCCCGTGTCAACCAATCAGCCACCTCCCCATGCGAACCCATCGTAGCCACTCTCTAGCCTCAGGCTAGGCTAGACAGTCTCGGTAGGGGCACCAAAAAACCTTCCTTAGAGCAAGCCGAGCGAGGAATGGGCATAGTACCCTATGACACTTTCCCACCACCGACTTTGTCCCTACTCCTCATACCACCACCATAATACCCTGTACCTAATTTCTTGGTCTACCATCTCCACCCGAGTCATCATGGTAGCCCCACAAGCCTCTCCACTGCTATGTGCTACCAAGCCCAGCACTGCAACAAGTAGCTACACCCAATCCCCTTCTGTCTTCGACAACGGACCTCATACAGCTCATCGTAGAGCTATGATAGCAGAGTCTATCCCCATCTCATGATCATAGGTGCATCTATAGGACACTCCACCAACCTGAACACCACCTCCAATAGGTTCCACGAGAACCTCACACCTGAAGAGTTGGGTAGCAGCATGTTGGAAATGAGGCCGATCAGTATGGCATGCCTCACTCCAAACACACCCATCTCTAACCACCATCGAACCAAAAGGCCACCAATCTAGCAATCACCCTCTACCCTCTCCACTGGGTTGAACACACCCAACTCCTCCCCATGCTCGAATCAACGTGTCAGTAATGCTATCCACTGATCCTGCAACGTCGTCCTGATCGACAGTTCATCTATCAAAATTCAAAGAATCTGATATATATCCTCCAAGGTCATTGTCATATCCCCTTTTGGGATATGGAAGGTGTTGGTCCAGGGATCCCATAAATTTATCAGGGCCTTCAGATAGGCCTAATCCCCAACCATAGGCTCTAGCCAAGTCACCTGCTTGATCCCAAGGGCATCAAGCCACTCCCAGTCAGTCAAAGTCAGTGCCTCCCGTGCTTCAGTAAAAATCGTGGGCACACGGTACTGGCTCTTCACAACTTGTGCAATAAAATAAGACAAAAACATTAAAATCATGAAAAATGGTATAGCAATAACATGCATATATAGCAATGCATAAAACAAGGTACAACTAAAAATAGACAAATAATGAGTGACCAAATTCACAAAAATTCAACAAAATTCAAAAATAGTTTTTCAGTTGCTAGGATTTTTAAATCTAATGGTAAACTAATAAATTAAAAACAAACAAAACAAATCAAAAAATAATTTGTCAGTCCTAGGGTTTTTAACTCTAAATTGATAAATTAAAAACAAACAAAAAATAATTTATTAGTCTTAGGGTTTTTAACTCTAAGTTGAACTGATAAATTAACAAGCAAAAAAATTCAAAACAATGTTTTTCAGTCCTAGGGTTTTTAACTCTACATCTACAATGATAAACTAAAAACAAAAAAATTCAAAACACTGTTTTTCAGTTCCTAGGATTTTTAAATCTAACGGTCAACTGATAAATTAAACACCAAAATACAAAAAAAATCAAAAACACCGTTTGACAGTCATAGGTTTTTAACTCTAAACTGATAAATTAACAAACAAACAAAAAATTCAAAACAACGTTTGTCAGTCCTAGGGTTTTTAACTCTACGTCTACATTGATAAACTAAAAACAAAAAAAATCAAAACATTGTTTTTCAGTTCCTAGGATTTTTAAATCTAACGGTCGACTGATAAATTAAACACAAAAATACAAAAAAAATCAAAAACACCGTTTGACAGTCATAGGGTTTTTAACTCTAAACTGATAAATTAAAAACAAACAAAACAATTCAAAAAATAATTTGTCAATTCTAGGGTTTTTAACTCTACAATGATAAATTAAAAACAAACAAAAACAAAAAAAAATAACGAGGGTTGAGCTACGTTTTTAAATCTCAGTTTTACCCTACATTTCTAACCTAAGTTTTTGTCTTTGTTAAACTAGTGTTAAGCGAAGTTTTTAGGTTACATTCTAAACTACGTTTTTTAAGCTAAAGTTTTAAACTAACTTTTGATCTTTGTTTAACTAGGGTTAACCTAGGTTTTAAGCTAAGTTTTGATTTTTTGTTAGACTAGGGTTTCTTTTAGTTTATCACAAATGCCAAATCCACATGGTTTCCACTAGGGTTTCAACCTAAGTTTTAATGAAGCCATACAACTAAAAGTCACACATCACAACACACATTTAACTAGGGTTTTCGTTTTATTTTGAAAAACAAAATACAAAAGGAAAAAACAAATAACTTATGGTTTTTAATACTGCACCATAAATAGGAAGAGCACTCATTGGTCTCGCTTCGGCTCCAACGCTTGATGATACGATCTGTGAACTCATGGTGGCAGGAAAAATTTTGCAGCGCTTCGCTTCGCAAAATTGACCTCCTTCTCAGATCTCTAAATTGCCAGGAAAAACAAATGCAAATGAGCCCAAAACCCAGTTTTGGCCCTTAAATAGGATTTTTGAGCCTGTAATCATTCCTCCCTAGGAGGAGCACTCTATTTAGCACTCGTCCCACCCTGGGATGACCACTAATTTAGTATTCATCCCACCCAGGGACGATTATAGAGCAAAAATTTCAAAAACAACAAAAACTGCACAAAATGCACCCAAAACAAGGAATAAAATTGTCCAATAATAGTACTTTTTCAATTGACATTCCGGGCATGCAAAATAGACGTTGGGGTCACAAATTATCACAATCCTACTCCCTAAGAAGGCTACCATATCTGGACTACTCCATGGGAGGACGGATTTTTGACAATTTCAACTCCAAAATGAGTCACAAAAAGGGTCAAAACCCAACCAAAAATAGCAATAACATTGTCGAATGAAGGCGCCTTTGTGCCTGACATTCTTGGCATCCAAAAAAAATGTAGGGATCACAAATTTTCACTATCCTACTCCCTAATAAGTCTACCATAGCCAGACCACTCCACGGGAGGACAAATTTTTGACAATTTTAGCTCCAAAATGAGTCACAAAAAGGGTCAAAACCCAACCAAAAATAGCAATAACATTGCCAAATGAAGGTGCCTTTGTGCCTGTCATTCTTGGCATCCAAAATAGACGTAGGGGTCACAAATTATCACTATCCTACTCCCTAATAAGGATGTATTTTTGCCAATTTTAGCTCCAAAATGCGTCACAAAAGGGTTCAAACCCACCCAAAATAGGTTAGAATGTTGGGAAACTGCATAACTATTCATCGGTAAACAACTGAAGGCATCCCTACCTAAGTCTTGGGTCAAGAGACTCGTTGCTTTTCTCATTTTGGTCATTCCCTCATCAATTCATCTCTTGAGGGGGTAGTCACACTTAGTCACCAATCAACAACAACACACCCAATCAAGGAAATAACACGCATTCAAAGGATCATTGATAAATACAATCACGCCCCTACTTGGGGCAGCAAAAAAAACAATAATCATAAGCTAAACAAACACTTGGCATTCATGAATCATGAACTCAAGGTTCCCATAGACAAAATTTTGCGCCCTTTGCCTATTCATGACTGATCAATGTCCAAGCTCAAGTAACACCTCACCAAAAAAAATTTAACACTTGAATTAAGTTCCTTAGCTCATCAGAAGAAATGATTCAATAATACGTGCCCTTTCCATACTTGGGGCATCAAGAATTGGTTAGGTTACTGAGAAACCCTAATAATTAGTGCTTTGGTTATCTATTTTTGCTCAGCACTGTGCCTTGAGGCACATCACGTCCCAAAAAGGGGCATCCATAGACACAAAAACAACACCAATCTGATTATGTGACAACAAGCACCGATCACATTGACACACACAGCCCCTAGGGCAGCCCATAGAGGTTAAACAATGGTCCTAACCACTCCCAAAAGTAGTTTGGAAGGTCAGAGATCAATTTGGCACCTTTTTGTCACTTTGCTCCTTACTGGTATTCGTCCCACCTACGGACGATTATCAACATTCGCCCCAGGGTGGGGCGAATAGCAGGTTTGACTGGCAAAAATTCAAACCTCGACAGGTTCGCCAGTTAACTAAAACTTTAGGACATGCAATTATGAGGAACAACTTAAAATCAAGGAGAGAGACTTCAGTCATGCATGTCTTTGATTTTGGATGCCTCATGCAAGGAGACACTAAATCAGGGAATAATCTTTTCTCTCAAAATAGGACAAGCAACTCAAGTTGTGCCCTTGCATGTGCATTCAAACAAAGAGACCCTAGGTCTATAAATTGGTGAGTCTTCTCACCCAAAAAAAAGAGATAGGGAGGAGACTTTGGAGCAATGAAGTGCTACCAAATTATATCCTCACCCATCGATTGTGCTTTTACATCCTTGATCTCTCTTTTGGAAGGAGGTTATTGGGTGATTACTGAAAGCACAATCCAGACCCAAACCCAAAAATTTGGCCATAATATCCCACCAAATTTGCCGAAACAACCCCATAAGAGGTTTTGGACCTATCCCAAGTGGATTGGTGTTGAAACAAAGTCCCAAAGGGTGGGCGTCCTACCCCCGGGTGCCCCCCAAACTGTCGCAATTCTAAATGCCCCACCCCAGAGTGATTAGAAATATGTGGTAGATTTCCCTAATTTTTCTTTTGCATTTGATTCTATGCTGCCTAAATAGGTTGTCATTCAAATTTCACATTGTTTTGAGCATTTATCATGTTTTTATCATTGCTCGCCTTTACTAACATGCAGGTAGCATCATCAAATTCCTAGTGATAGAGGCCAAATTGGGAAAATTTGACCTTCTGGGTCTTCCCAAAATACCCCCTTTTAGCTAACCCCCAACTTTTTAGGTGATTTGGAGCTTCCCAAATGTGACATTTGGGACTGTGCTTTTTGACACTTTGTTGTAGGTCTATTCGTCCTGCCCCGGAGTGAATACGAATCTGTGGTGAATTTTTTGATTGTTCCATTTGTAGTGCCCTCCTGGTAATGTCCTCATGACCTTGTAAAGTTTTTAGTTCATTTGGATCTATTTCAGTTACCGTTTTATTCATTTTTTGCATTCACTAATTGTAGTCTTGGTGATTGCATGTTTTATTTTATCTACAGGTGCTATTGACTATTTTCTCTTTCCTTGACCATAGGATCTCAACATTAGAGGAGTAGTAAGGAGTCAAGACTCATCAATTCAAGTGATGATGACATTTGGTCTGCCCATTCTACATGTGGGCATGCGAAAGAAGGAATACCATCTGTGGATGTGACAAGAACACTTTTAATGCTCCTACTCCCTGAAAAGGGAGGAGACGGATTGTAACTGAGTTTTGAAACATATTAATAAAAAGGGCTATCTTCCACATTGGATTCCTATTTGGTTTTGATTTGTTTATGCTTACCTTTCATGCACTTTCAATTCGTAGGATTTTTTGTTATCTTTTGTTTCATTTTGCATCGCATCTTGGATTTTCCTTTTTGTTTTTGTATCCTCATGCTTTCAGAAAGACATGGGGCTGATGAAATTCTTTCTTGGCATTAAATTTGACCAATAAAAATATGGCATCTTCATCTCTCAGGGCAAGTATGCAAAGGATGTCCTGAAGTGTTTCAATATGGAGGACAATAAACATGCCATCACCCCGGTCACCACTGGCTTGAAGTTGAGCAATACTGACAACAACATAAGCATTGATCCAATTCTCTATAAAAGGTTAGTTGGAATCCTGATGTACTTGATCACAACCATGCTAGATTTAATGTTTACCATGAGTTTAATTTAGTAGGTTTATGGAGTCACCCAAAGACACTCACTAGCAAGCAGGCAAGAGAATTTTATGGTATATCAATGGAACAAGAAATCATGGACTCCACTATGTCATACAAGACAAGCTTGAATTGATTGGATACACTGATAGTGATTGGACTGGTAGCATAGATGACTAGAAGAGCACTTCTGGATATGTCTTTCATTTTGGATCCAGAGTTGTCTCTTGGTCCTCGAAGAAGTAGCCAATTTTTCCTTTATCTACAGTAGAGGTAGAGTATGTTGATGCCACCTCATCCACCTACCAAGCAGTCTAGCTGAGAAGAGTTCTAAGTGAACTACATCATCTGCCAGAAGCAACAACAACAATTTTTTGTGACAATAACTCTACCATCGCCTTCTTGAAGGACCCAATCTTCCATGGCTGGATGAAGCACATTGATATACAGTATCATTTCATCAGAGAGCTGGTGAAACTCAGTGAAGTAGAGTTGCAGTTTTGCAGGTCCAAGGAGCAGCTAGCTGACATCTTCATAAAACCTTTGAAGGAGGAGGACTTCGCCAAGTTGCAAGAAAATTTGGGCATCAAAGAATTTGTGAAATCTAGTTTAAAGGAGTATGTTGGAATTATTAAACCAACTTTCATGTCATTCGTAAATGCTTTGCCATGAAGCAGTTAAATCATGCCTCTTGAAGGAGCTTCGCTGTGAAGCAGCAAACTTATGCCCCCTGAAGACACTTCGCTATGAAGAAGCATAAATCTAGAAGTTCACCCATTAGTTTTGTGAAGCAACATCTAGGTGCAAGAATTGAGGCTTTAATTTCAAGTGTGTGAGTAGGTGGGGTTTTTTGGTGATTGGTTGAAAACCCTCTTTGACATTTACTATTTTTGTAGTTGGTTGGTAAATTTCTTCATGCCCTTGTCCTCATTTTCATCTATAAATACTGGACCTGTTATCATTTTGGGAGTTGGAGGAGTTGAGATAAATCTGCAGCGTGAGGGAGAACAGAGAAATTAGCAGCAACAAATTCAGCAGACAGAAGGAGAAGAGAGTAGCAGCCTCCAAAAAAATCTCCATTTGTATTTATCCTGCAACCAGGTTGCAGATGTTTGTATCCACTTCTATAAAACAAGTCTTGTAACCTGTATTTTTGATAAATAATAGTTTCCATTAAAACCTCACCTTTTTTCTATTATATATATCTGAACTTTGTTGTTTTTTCTCCAAACTTGTTATATCAAATGCTTAGGGAAAGACGTGTAAATCATAACTTTATTGTGTGCTTTTATATTTAATTTTTCTCTCTTTGAACAAAGTCCAGATCTGATTTTATTTTTGCCCGAAGTCTAGCTTTGAAGTTTTTAACAATTGAAATTGCCCTTCGTTGTTTTGTCTACTGAAGCTGCCACTTCGGTAGAAGTTCTAGCGAAGTTGCCATCTTGTGTTTGTAAATTGCCGAAGTAGTTTCACTTCGAAAAAGCACTTGCGAAGCAACCGCTTTGCTGTTTAAATTCCTGAAGCAGTTTTTGTGCCTCAAAATTTGTGAAGCTTCTCTTCTATCAGACACTTCACTAATTGACCAAGCAAAGCACCTACCTCGCTATTCAAATTTGCAAATCTCCCTCATGACCTCACAAATTTGTGAAGTTTCCTTGACGTTATTTACTCAATTTAAATTTGTTTAAATTCCTTCAAAAATAAGCACAATGTTCCTTAGAAATTTATATTTACATCAAATTTGTCCACGAGTTACCTTTTCTCTCCTACAATGCTTAGCAGACCTTCCAAAGCCATGTAAATCATTAAAAAACACTCTTTAGGGAGTTAAAAAGGCAACAAAGTTTGTAGGGATATGCTAGTGAAATTATGCTAGAGTGAGGTAAGGAAATTTATTTTTTAATGTGTATTTTGGTGAAATTATTATTGGAGAATGGAGCACATGCTCATTCTATTATGTAATCATCATATAAAACATATTTATCTAAGATTTGATCTCTTTCCTTTCTTTTTTTATTTTAGCAATCTTTTTTTTCTTAGTTTTTATTATTAGCTCATTTATTTATTTCATAGGATTTATATAATTTTTGCAATGTTAGAGTTTTTTTGCATTGTGGAAGCATTTTTGCACTATTAGAGCATTTTTGTGTTGTGAGAGTATTTTTAGACTTTGAGAATATTTTTGAAACTCCATAGCATTTTTGTAGAATCTTTAGAATTTATGCAATGTTTTCATCTTTGTTTCATCTCTAGTCCATAATAGGTGTATGTTGGCAAAATTCCATTGGAAGGTGGGGCACATCATCATTCTATAGTGGTAAGCATCCAAGAAGTATGATTAATCAACACTTGAAACACTTCAATAGGGGAAAGAATATAGATCTTGAATCTAATCGTTTATCTCTCTCACTAAGCATTTTTACATCACTTACTCTTTTACATGATTTTGCATTCCAAAGTATTTTTATTATTTTTTAACCATAAAAGGGACATTGGGGCTTGATCATTGCATAAATTAAATTTGCTACATCGATCATATGACTAGGTCTCAATGCACTAATACACAATCTATTGTCTATAGTTACAACATTTCTTTATATGTATAGGTTACAATACTTTTGCACAGTTAGAGCACTTTTGTATTTTCAAATTATTTTTATGATATCTGAGAATTTTTTGTAGTATTGAAGCATTTTTGCACTTCCACGGCATTTTTGTAGAATTTCTAAAATAGATGAACAATTTTCATCATTGTTCTATTGTTAGTCCAAAATAGGTAGATTTTGATTTATTAATAATTTTTAGGCCTTGATAGTTTCATGAAATTTTGAAAATATAAATATTACAAGCTACACTCAGATCTAAAATTAGGCATCTAGTTTAGTTAGTTATGATTTGATCCTTGTTATTAATTCATTTTGTGATAAATATTACAAGTAACCAAATATTTACTTTATTGTATTTATCCTTTGTTTGTATTTAGGCAATGAAGAGAAAAGAAACATATAGAATACATTCTCTATTTATGTTTGCATGATATTTAATTTGGAAAGAAAATAAGTAAAATTATAAAAGAAGGAAATAAAAGAAAGTATTTTTTTGCTTACATTTGAACAAAGAGGAATATTAAACTTTGATTACACTTGATTTGTTCATATTACATTCATAAAAGGGCACATATTTTTCCATTTTAGGATAGTCTTTCACTATTTGTTTTGTTTTTCACAATTTAAAAAAAAAAAAAAAAAAGTAATTTGTTCTTTTGCATCTATTCAATATAGAAAGACACATAGGTCTAAAGATCTTGCTTGTTGCATTTTTTTTTCACATGCATTGCATATTTCTTTTAGGACATATCAGTTATCACAATTTAAACCTTAGGTGCTTGCTAATCTATATACAAAAAATAGATTTAGGATCTATAAATACCTTTGGTGAACCTACTTTATCAAATAAAATACCTCAAAATGAAAACATCAAATATGAAACACTACATGTAACAACCCTTATGAACTACACCTTTTCTTATCAAACTTAATAAGTTAGCATACTTTTAATGAAGACCACCTAAGTTGTTTACCTGGATTAAATCATATTAATAAAGATAACAAAAATTAACCAAAATATTAGTCCTAATGTGGGAAGGTTAATAACCATTTGAATAAACCATCACATAAACCTTGAAGGTTATATCTCTTGGCAAGTATAAAATGGTAGGCTAACGAGATTCATAAGGAGGGATAGTTCTTTTTGATAATATAAGGATTTTGAAATATCTTCTTAGTTTTTACTTCGTAACTCTTTAAACAAGACCTTAATAAAATTGGATATCCCTTTATTGAAATCTATGGCTGAACCTCCTTATAATACCTATAATATCACATATTAATTAGCATAAAATCCAAATATTATAAATAGTACCTACAATATTGCATATCAATTATCATAAAATCCAAATGTTCTACCAACATTACAAGGAAGAAGGGGATGAAGTTGCTCTCTTACAAACCCTCTTCTCCATACATAATGAACAATGGGAAGTAGTCTTCAAATCTATGGACCAGATAGATATATTAAATATATCCTGATGACTCCCTTATTGAATCTATGAATATAAAGACATACCATAGATAACCAAAGGTAATCTATAAAATAAAGTCTAAGATCCAATACTAAAAAATATATATAGTTATATTTACTTTCAATGCAAACACATAATAGAAAATAAATAATAATAAATATTTATAACGAGCATAACAAGTATAAGAGAAAATTAATTATGTTATAGATCAAGGATATAGCCAAAGGCATGGGAATGAAAGTATACATGAAAATACCTCCCTCTTCTAATTTAAGAAGTTAATTTAGATTGATTAATATGTCTAATAAAAATTCAAAAATAATAAAAATTATAGTAGGAACTTGTTAAAGAATAAAAACAATGTACTATACTATCTTAGATACATTGATTGAACCAATAAAAGCATTAAAATCACCTAAAAACAAGTAAGACCATGTTAAATAACAAAACCAAATTACTATATGGTTTTTGAGGTAATACTTCTTATACACATCCACCATGGGGATTGAACCCGGGTCACTCCAATTTACTATATTATATAGGCAAAACCCCAAAATATGAACAAAACCTTAAAAATAAAAACTAATAATTTCAAACACTTCTATTATTTAGAGAACCTTAAATTTAATCCATTTTTTAATAAGAGACTATGTAACCATCTTGTCGTAAACGTATACCCAAATAATTTCATTCTTATACAACAGAGATAAAAAATAATATCTAAATTATTTTACTACGCCTGATTTTTTTAATTTAATTTAAAACTAAATTAGTTTTTTAAATATAAATATAATCAATAAAATCCATATAAAGAACCAAAAGTATAAGTTGCCCATTCAGATCCACTCAAATAATCATCTCAATTTATTTTTTATGGGTAAAGATCCACTCAAGATGGTTATTCTATTTGGTTTATGGTACATATAGACTTGGATGTGATGACAACCCTATTCAATAAAAAGTAGGCTGGTCTTGAGATCTGATTGAAACAACGCTAATGCAAAATCATTACCGAGCTATTGATGTAATAATTGACAATGATGTAAAGATATGTTCTATCACTATTGGTATCAAATCATTTAACCCACAATTATTTTATTTGTTATATAATTTTAGTGTGTATTCAATGGTATGTATAATTGAATTTAAATAAATATATACAACATTAATATATGTTATAATTTTAAGCATCAAATGTTATATGGAGGGAAATTCAATGGTTTTTGGTTCCGTTTTGAAGCATAAGCAAGGTGAGAGATCTAATATAAAATCATTACAGAGCTATTGATGTAATAATTGACAATGACTTAAAGGTATGTTGTATCACTATTTCTATCAAAATATGTAACCCTTTTAGTGTGTATTCCATGGTGTGTATAATTGAAATTAAAAATATATATGCAACATTAATAGATGTTGGAATTTTAAGCATCACATTAAAGAGCCAATGAGCTTATCATAATTAAGAGTAGTGAGAGTTTTACTCTATTCAATTATGATAGCTACATGATTCCACTTTGGAAGAAGTGTTCTCAACACTTTCTTCACCATGAATTTATTGTTCATTTCTTCTCAAAGAGGCTTCATCTTGTCCACACAAGCTTTTACTCTCACACAATATCCTCCCACATTTTCATCTTCCTTCATTCTCAAATTCTCAAACTCCCTCTTGAGAGTTGCAATTTGACTTGATTCACTTGATCATTACCTTGAAAGCCATCATTCAAAGATTTCCAAGAATCCTTAGATGTTGTACAGCTAGCAATTCTAGAAAAGAGTCTCTTATCCATGGTTGTTTGAATGTGGTAGAGAGCAAAGCTATTTCTCTTGTGTGCTTATATTTTTTTTTGTCTATGAAAAACTGGTACAAAATTCCAATCAATAAGTTCAGTATATTCATCTTCAATAATATTTTATAATATTTTTCCAATGTGCAGGGTATTTATTTTTATGGCCCAATACTCATAGTTTGCACCATTGAATTCTAGAATTGGTAATAAGTTGCTGCTATTAGCCATGATGCTAAAAAAATAGTAAGGAACCTTGAGGCAATGTGTAAAAGCTTAATAAACTCTCACTTCATAGGATCTCTCCAACATAAAAAACCTGACTAGCTCTAATACCACAATGAGAAATGCTCATTGAATTTTTATTTAATCCCAAGAATTACAATATATAGACCTTCTGATCAGAACTAAAATCAAAAGTGTACAAATAGGTAAGTTAAAAATATTCTCACACTCATGAATTCAATTCAAAATTGACAAATATGTTACAAACCACTAACAAATACTTGTACTAATGCACATAACACCATACCAGAAGGAATATACAACCTCCATATGGTTACAATTTATTAATAGTAAACAACACTGAATCAATAAGCCAAACTCTAAATAAACATCCAAAACTATAAAAGTGCAAAAAAAACTATTGAAATGCATTGGCGTGCAGAAGTGTAATCATGATGAAGCTAAAACCATGACTTTAGTGTGCTCAATATCAAACATTCTCCCCCTTGATGCTGAGGGGATTGACCAGGAAGTTTCTCAACTTCAAAAAATGAGCTTTTGCCACCCCTTTGGTGAATACATCTGTAATATTAACTTTGATTTTGCAATACTTCAATTCAATGATCTTCTTCTCCACCATGTATCTAATGAAATAGTATTTCATATAAAAAAATTGACCTGTTCTAATGAACTTTGTTCTTTTCTAAATGTATAGCACTGATGTTGTCATAATACAAGGTAGTATGACCATATTGTTTTTCTCCAATTCTTCAAGGACTTTTATCAACCACAATGCTTGAGCTCTAGCACTTATGATTGCAATGTACTCAACATCTATAGAAGAAAGAGTAACAATACTTTGTTTATTTGAAGATAATGTAATCAAACCAGGCCCAAGGTTGAAACAATTACCTAATGTAGATTTTCTATCATCTATATTACTTTCCCAATATGAATCACTAAAGTCAACAAGTTCTATATCACCATTTTTACAATAGTGAATGCCAAAATTAGTTGTACCTTATAAATACCTTAGTAATATTTTTGTTGCTTTCATATGTAATTCATAAGGGTCACTCATATACCTTGATACAAGTAAGACATCACATGCAATGTCTAGTCTAGTGTTGGTGAGAAATATCAAACTCCCAACAATGATTCTATATGTGGTCACATCAACTTTTTTAGTTTCATCATATTTACTCAACAACTCACCATGACCTATTGGTGTTGCAATAGGTTTATAATTCTCTATGACAATTTTTTTCAACATATCATTGGCATATTTAGTTTGAAAAATAAATAGTTTATCATTTTTTTTTTTTCTATTAAAAATAGAGGGTTTTAACGAGATCCCACAACCACTATAAGGAAGACCAAATGGGATAAAATACCAAAATAAACCTGGAAAAAACCAAAGGTAAACCAGAACAAGGGTGAAATCTAGACCAAAAGGAGACAAATAAAGGAGAACTGAGAAGGTTCTACCCTAACTTATGAACACCTTGAGTAACATTAGCCGCCAGAGTTGAAACATTCTCCGTAAAATCAAGGGTAAGTTTCAACGAGCTCCAAATTTTACACTGGTTAATATCAATAAGAAATAAGTCTCGAAGAACCACATCTTTAGAAATTTTTGACTCTCTTGGAGAAAGGATTTCCTCCACAGACTTTTCCTGGGGAAAATCCCGTGGAAGAATATCCTTTTCAAAATAAGCCATCACAAAGGGAGAGTCATCCTCCACAACCTTACTATGAATCCACTTAGAAAAGCAATGTTCCACATTAGTAGCACCATACGGTAGTGGATTAGAACAACCAAGACCAACTAAGTTCTCCTTAGGGGACAACTGTAAAATATCAGTGTGATCCAACAAAATAACCTCAATCATCTTTGGGTCGCCATTCCAAACCCCTATCAAAGAGATTTGGATCTTTTTACAAATATTATCCATGCCAACACCAAAAGTGAAAGAGAGTGTCCCTACTCTCATTAGAGTTTGATCTAGAGGTAAACTAAGAATCACCATAAATGAAGGGGGGGTCAATACTTCACTTACGACTACGAACCAACTGGATAGAGGAATCTGTAAGACATTTTAACACATCGTTAGGATTAAGGCCATTCTCCAAATATTCTTATTCTAAAATCAACAATGCCAAACCTTGGTGAATAGGAACTTGACCATGACCAGCCTAGACATTAAGGAAAGACTTTTACATAGAATGAAAAAGGAATAAAGGAATGTTCATGCAGGATTTACATCTGAGATGGTTCAATAACATTGCATGAAAACTCCTTATGGTTTCAAAAGAGGTATCCAGGGTGAAATAATCCATAATAACCCGAACCACATGTTTCCAAGGAGGGGGTAAAGCCATAGCACTAAAACCATTCTGAATACATAGAAAAAACTCCTTATCCAAAAACTGAGAGATTTCTTGCAATATAGAATACCTTTCACGATTATGAGAGGCACCATCTAAGGCCAAACTAGTCATTCTACTAATAAGATCAGTTGAAATATGAAAATACCAAGAACCGACCCTAACCCAACCCTTAGTCCAAGAAGATATCAAGCAGTTAGTGATATAGGGGTTATGACCATACAACTTAGAAATGCAGTTTAGAAAACCACCCTCTACTAAAATGGACTTGACCTATTCATCAAAATAAATATAAAAAGGTTCCAAATGAGATTTACACAACTTATTATTAATAGGGTAACTATTAGTTTTTCCCATGAGTAAACCAACCCCGTAGACTACATACTTAGGCCACATAGAAGAGACTCTGAACAAGAGAATAGCAAGGACCAACAAACACCAATAATAAACAAGGCAAGGAAGAGTCATGCTCAAGTACAGGAACTTTATAATGGAGATCAATCCCCCAACAGAGAGGAAGGGCAAAGCAGGCCCTTTCACATAACCACAAGTAACATTGGGAAGGGGCCTCAATGCAAAAATCCACTCCTTGATAAAAAGCGAGGTGACCATGGCACTAGGAAAATGAGGAAAGCTCCTCATGGGGGCCATGCTCAAAAATTGGAATGCAAGAAAACCAGAATTGATCTCACTAAATTGTGAAACCAGGAAAGGAGGGGAAAATATAAAAAAACCAATCTGGCACAAGACACCCATGAATCATACGATCCCACATGGAGAAAATCCACAAAAAACCATCTAAGGACCAACTCGAAGATCGAAAATGGCTCCACTTCATTGAAAACAAATCCTAATAGATACTGGAGAAAAAGGTAACACAAAGGAGCCCAACTGTCTTATCTAGGGATAAAGGAGGGACAGGTGTGTGAAAATTAATTAAAAATTTGAGCAGAAGGTAAGTTCCCAACTGCCACCTCCATCCAAACTTGGGAAGACCACAAACAATTGTGCTTAGAAATAAACCATCAAACAACATAGACCACGAGGCACATATTTAAAAAAGGGGGTGATGAGCATAAAACCTTAAAACAATGCTCCCGAATATTCCAAAAGTCAGATCTTCTAGTCCAAAAACATGAAAATGCTTAATCAAAATTCTCAAAAAAGAGGGCCCATAAAACTGACTGACATGGGCAATCCAAAGAAACATACTAAAATCGAAGCTCCCCTTGACATAGAAAGGACCAAAATACCACCAAGTACACTGAGCAACAATGATCAGCACAAATCCTAGAGAAATCCATTCCCTAATGAGCAGATAGTGGAGCAAAGGAGAACTAGAATTTAAAAAATAGCCCCTCCATATGTGACCCTTCAGATAACTGCACCACGCCTACCATCTAACATCATAAATGGAAGTGATCATCATGACGTCTAAGGCCAACCACCAAATATTAGTAGAATATAGAATGGGACAACATTTAAAATTTGAATCGAAGCTCTCCCCCATAAAAGCAAAATTAAATGAGGCCACCAAACTCCCCATCCCAAAACACTTGTTTAAAATTTGAATTTGAAATTTGAAAATCGCCAAGAGAAGATAGGCCATTAAACAAGAAAACAGTTGCCCACTGACCGCGTCTTTGAGCTTATCAACTGACATTCTCAAAAAACACCGAAACATCATAAGACTCCCAAGACTAAGGCAATCAACTTGGTGGCTTATCATCATTAACCAGTCTGATCAACTCTATCAAAAATTTTGAGTGCCAAATCATAAACCCCTGACTTCCAATAGCCAAATTAGCCAAAACATTGGCCACCGCATTATCTTCCCTATACACGTGGCTAATAGAGAAATAATTGAATGAAGAAAGGTGGGTCTTGGATTCGTCAATAATATTAGAAAAACACCAACCCAAACAACATGAACCTTTCAATAAATTTATTATGTCCAACAAAAAAACCTTCAATGATGACCCTATGCCCTCCCAAATCCTTTAATAAGGAAATACCCCTATAGGAAGCTCTACACTCAACAAAGTAGAAGATTGAAAACCTAGGTCTTTAGAAAATGCCAGAACGATATCACCAAGATTATCTCTAATTAAACCACCCGCACTGGCTTTGCCAGGATTTCCCTTCGATGCATCATCGAAATTCAATTTTAGGCACCCAAGAGGAGTCGGGTACCACTTAACAGATTTGCAAATATTGGGCACCATGGTAGGTCTCAGATCTAGACAAAATCCTAATTTTAACTCCATGAAATAGTCAGGATGATCCTTTGGAATAGAAGGGAGGGTCTCCTTAAGAGTGGCAACAACATTTTCACCAACCTTCTAAAGAATTCTATAGCAAATATGAGTCAGGTCACACTCTTTATTTTTGAAAACTCGAGAATTTCGTTCCTTCCACACTCCCCATAAAATATGAGGTAATATAAATCTCCAGAATAATTTCATATGAGGTGACCAAAAATGAGACAACCACTAATTGAACATATCAATAATGGAATTTGGGAGCACCCAAGATAACCCAATTTGCTGAAGACTAAAATATAAAATTTTCTTAAACACCCTGCATTTGAGAAGCAAATGAGAAACAGATTCCCATACCTGCTTACACAAAAAACAACGATTGACCAAATTTAATCCCAACTTAAGAAGATTTTCAATTGTTAGAATTTTATTTTGGATAGGTAGCCAATAAAAGATGTTGATTTTAGGCGTTAGATTCTTCACCCAAATTTTATCCCAAGGCCAACCATTATTTCCTTGAGGGCATAAAATAGAGTAAGCATATCTCATTGTAAAGTTGTCTTTAATATCACTTTTCTAAACTAACCTATCTCCAATTTCCTCTCTACTAAGCACATAATGGTGAAGTTCCACCAGAATAGAACTCCAGTCCCTGTGATCCTGAATAGTTTGAATAAAATGCGAGCCCAAAAACCAGGTCCTTCGATTGTATTGGAAAAGAATGAAATCCTCCACTTTGATAAAACCAGCTTCCTTAGAGAGTGCACATAAATCACCATAACGTTGATCCACAATCAAGGGACAATCCCTAAGCCACCGATCATTCAAGAATAAAACCGATATGCCATTTCCAATCACCCAAGAACTGTTAAATTTAATGAAGTCCCTATGTTTGATGATGCTTTTCTAGAAGGCAAAAGCATTCAAGGGGAGAGAATCAGATAAAAAGTTTATGAATTAGTATTTGGCAGCCAAAATGCGACACCAAAGACTATCCACCCCAAAAGCGACTCTCCAAGCTTGTTTAGCAACCAAGGCCCTATTCATGAGCACGAAATTCTTCAAGTTAAGACCTCCATATTTTTTCCTTAGAAAAACTTATTCCCAGGAACAAATATGGATCTTACCTTTTAGCTCCCGGCTTGCCCATAAGAAAGCCTTACAAATACTATTAAATTTTACCACCACTTTAGCACGAATATTGAAAATTAACATAAAATAAATTGAAATGCTTTGAAGAGTACTCCGGATGAGAGTAACTTTACCAGCCTGACTTAAAAGAGTGCCCTTTCATGAAGAAAGTTTCTTTTGAATCCTCTCCACAATCGGAGTCTAAAGCTCATTTTTCAAATGCGCAGAGAACAAAGGAAGACTCAAATATGTGACTGGGAGAGAAACAATCTGATATCCCAATAAGGATGCAATCCTGTGCTGACAGATATCAAGAGTATTAGTGAAGAAAATGCTACCTTTAAGGAAGTTAATTAGCTAACTAGAGGCTCTCCCATAACAATCTAAAATTCTTTTAATATCTCTAGCATGGAAAACCGATGTAAAACAAGATATCACTATATATATTTTATCATTTTATTGATACACCTCCATACCAAGGAAATAATGCATCAAGACTAAATCTTTCATTTCAATCTCTTACATCATTGCATATTCGAAATCATAATTCATATTTGAGTTACTACCCAAGTAAATCAAATAATCCACATAGATATAAATAAGGAGAATGTCATTACTTTCCTTATTATAGTATAATTTTGGCTCACTCTTTTTTCTCATGAAGACATATTGATCAAATTAACCATAAATAGTTGAATACTAAGCTCTTGAATCTTTCTTAAGACCATACAAGGCCTTCTTCAACCTATACAGAAGATTCTCCTTGCCTTTCACTTAAAATCCTTAAGGTTGTTGCACATAAACCTCTTCATAAATATAGCCATTCAAGAATGCACTCTTTACATCTAAATTATGTACCTTCCATCCTTTATGGATAGTAATAGAAAGAACCATCTTCATTGTTTCTTGTATTGCAACCAGAGAAAAGGTCCCCTCATAATCAATGCCATACCTTTGTGTGAATCCTTTGGACATAAGCCTTGATTTATGCCTCTCAATACTTCCGTCACTATTATATTTTTTTATTTAGATCCATTTAGAGCCCACAACCTTCTTGCCTTTTGGAAGCTCAACTAGCTCCCGAGTATCATTCTTCTTGATGGAGTTAATTTCATCTTGCATTGCTTTGATCCACACTTCATTAGCACATGCTTCTTCAAAACTTGATGGTTCAAAATTAGTTTGTTAAAATAAAGTAAAATTGACTATCTCACCTCTTGGTTTCTCTTCATGTGTTTGAATTGTACTCATTTGATAATATCACTTAATATTATTACCTTCCTTGTTGGACTTGAAATGAAACTTGAAACTGAATAACTAGATGAGGGGCTTCTTGGTGGATTAGTAGCACTTGGAACTAAAATATTATTGGGCTGTTCATCATCAATATCATAATTAATACCACCATTCAAAATAGATTTTGACTTCTCAATATGACCTTTTTCATGACCATAAACTCTCCCTACATCAAAAATCACATCTCTTGATACAATACTGTTATGAGTTTTTAGATTATAGAGCCTATAGGCTTTGGTATTTTCATAATACCCAATAAAAATACATGCTTAAATTTTTGTATCAAGTATCCTTCTATGTTATTTTGGAATATATGCATAAGCCAAACAACCAAAAATTATTTAATGAGTTACATTTTATTTCTTTGCATACCATGCTTCATATGGAGTGATGTCATCCAAGTTAGAAGTTGGAATTCTATTAAAAATATATACGGTTGTACTAATAGCTTCATCCTAATACATATTACTTAATTTCTTTGTTTTTAGCATGCTCCTTGCCATGTTTACAACTGTTCTATTTTTTTGTTCAGCCACAACATTTTGTTGTGGAGTATAGAAAACAGTGAGTTGCCTTTTAACACCACAATATTTACAAAATTACAAGAATTCATTTGAATAAAATTCTCATCCTCTATTAGTTCTTAAGCATTTTATATAGTTCCCACTTTACTTTTCAACATGATTATTGAAATATTTAAAACAAACAAATGCCTCATATTTTACTTTCAAAAAATAGATCCAACATTTTATTGAAAAATCATCTATGAAAGTGAGGAAGTGTGAATTCTTACCAATACTTTGAGTTTGCATTGACTCACAAATGTTATAATGCACTATTTGAAGAGGATAGGAGGCTCTCCATGAATTTTCTCTTGGGAAACTCATTCTTGAGTGCTTTCCCAAAGCACATCCTTCACACACACCTTTGTGATCTTCAAATTTGGGTAGCCCATACACCATCTTTTGAGATACCATCAATATCAATATTGGTAAATTCAAATACCCAAATCTTAAGTGCCACAACCAGATCTTGTTATCAATGGCAAAATTTGCAAAATTAGCTCCTTGTTCTCCAAAATTTAGAGAAAATAATCTATTCTTGGTGATAGGAATAGTGGTGACACACACATAC